>JADLZL010003557.1:0-111480 GCA_015844335.1 Chrysopogon serrulatus | reverse complement strand
CACTCATGGATTAAGGTGTATTTTTATTGGTAGATAACTATCACATTTAACCGTCAACTAGGTATCAAAAAGCAATCACCAAACTAGGTGTTGGTGTTTCGAACCCATGAAAGAACTAATAAATTTATACATACACATGATTTATGCTTGGATGGTTCACTAAGAGGACAAAAAGAGGTATACTAGTTTCAAGCCAAAGTGCCCTACATCCAGTTGGAGTGAGCCGTGTTGCTTAGTGCTATTTGTTAAGGGGGTATAAACGACTCAAGAGAGGGAGAGGCTCCCAAGTATCTGTGGTGCAAAAGTTCGATGGAGGTTGTTTGGATGGTTGCCAGTGGCAACTTGCCCTCCCATTTATAGACTAAAGAAGGGGTTGGATACAAGAGAGACCTCTATGGTTTAGAAGATTAGAGAGATAGTGAATACAAAGGAGGAAAAGAAGAAAAAGGTTGGTAGATCATCTTCACTCTAGGCTTCTACGCCTATTCTTGGACTGTTGCACCAAGCCGGACTGTTTGAGGTAGGATCATAGTACCTATGGCAAGGCCTCCCGTTGACACTCCTTAGTGTCACCACTAAAAACAGATATAAAATCTATCCTCGTATGACACTAGAAATGCTTGTTGGCATCTCTTAGCGTGTCGCCATAAAAGGACCGGGTTGTCATCCCCCAAGAATGAAATCGGGGAGTGGTATTAAATCATGCCACTATAAAGAATATAAACTAAGTATCCACAAGCACATAGATTAAATACAATTATAGCATTTTACCTAAAGTATTACTAGGTTGTCATTTATATTTTACCACTAGGAAGGTCTAATGGTGTGTATAGGGAAAGCTATATGACTTATCTTACAATGGATAGACATAACCATATCCACACTACTCAATGTAGGGCAAGTCACAAGGTAAATGATAAAGATAAGTATAAATCATCAAGATAAATAGATAGAGACTCTAAGCGATATCATTAGGGTTACTAGTAGAACATCAACAAATATTCCTAAGTCATTCCTAGCTACATGGCAATGCATACTATGGTTAGTGCAATTACACTTAGTAGTCATCGCTAAGAGTTAGCATTATATCTATTCATACGGGACATACTAGAAAAGTTTGAGAACATAGCACGCCCTTCTTCGTATACAAGTCCTATCATTGCCTATAAATGGGGGATGGTAGAATACATAGGACTCAACGGGATTATCACACCGATCTACCACCAAACCCAGCCTATAGAGTGCATTCATAGGTAAACAACGCATATGCACTACACTTACACAATGTCAACCACTCACCCAATGATCAACTAGATGAGTGCTATACGAAACATATGAATAAGTACAAAGTTAATCTAGCTATACTAAGGGTGTAACCACAATAGACAAAGAAAATATAAACTATGAATATAAGCATTATGATATTCATCAATCTAATTGTAGAAATCATATGTAAGTATACAAAGATAGTGAACAAAGGTGAGAGGAGGTAAAGAACTATACCAATCCACGCTCTTGATGGATCTAGAATCCAAGCCTTTGCTTGCCTCCTTTTAGTTTTAACTAGCTATCTAGGCTCTAGCTAAAGAGCTCTTGGTTAGGGTTTTTTACGGCTAATAATCGGACTTTGAATGAGAGATGAATGAATGAATGAGACTCTCCCCTAGGGGGTGCTGCCCTTTTTTTATAGCCTAGAGCGATGATTTTCAGCCATTGGATCAAACCGACTTTTTTGGCGATCGGTGGAGATCAATCCTCAAAGGTGGTGGGGCAACTGTTGGTATCTGTTAATGCCCTCTTGAATAATCCATAGCGCACGGATACGATGTAGCACTTCATCAAATGAATAGACCTAGTTTTAATATCAAACCCAAAGGAAGATATGTGAGGGTAATCTAAACTACAACTTAACCACCGAGTAGCAAGCAAGACGTAGAAGATACGGATATAGAGAAGACAACTAAGCCTTCTAATTTAGGCTCGGTAAGGTATGTCTAGGTTGATTTCTGAGGAATTGGATAGAGGAGCACGACAAAACTATAACCCGACTACCAATTATTCTCTGCTCGGCCTACCAACGGGATAGTGGAATATATAAGATTCAACGGAGCTATAAAGTCACCTCCGCGAGCTACCACCAAATCTGGAAGATAGGGTACATCTATGAGTAATAGAGTCAAAGCACCACGCTTACACTACTAATACTACTCTAGCCCAAGAGCTATAAGGATTAAAGTACTCAAAAGAGTGGTAAACCAGTAAAAACAAAGTAAACAATGTTACTTACTTGAACTCTGAGGTCGATTCCAAAGCAATCTCAGATACAAGCCGTAGAGGCAGCACCGACAGGTCGATACTTCCTCCAAAACTCTCTCTTTGACTCTATCTCTCTATTTCTGATATAGAACTAGCTTCTAGAGGTATGGAACTAGCTCTCTCTTGGAATGCTAACTCTAGAGAGGTCATCCATTCAAGGGACACCTCCCCGGATCCTAACCGAGGGTTTCTCGTAAAAGCTCTTCTTCTTTTCGGGATGGATCCTCCCCGGGGGTCGCCTCTCCTTTTATAGCCTTGGCAAATTAACATGAGCCCTTGGATCAAACCGACTTTAGCGGACGATGGAGATCAATCCTCAAAGGCGATGGAGCAACTTTGGATGAAGCGGGCCATGAGTGGGCCCCCAGGCGACCGGCCGGTCTAGGGTGGAACCGCCGGTCCCACCTCGGCCCCGCTCGGCCTCTCCTTCGGTGCATAGTCTTCGTCCCTTCTATAATCTTTCTGGCATTGGCCGTGGCATCCAATCTTGCATTCTATGTTGCATTATAGCTTAAAAAGTGTGTCATTTCTAGTGTATGCCTGCACGAAACCATTGATTCACTAAAACTCATGGAATTTGTTAGTCAAAGCCCTACTTCTAGGTAGATGGATTGCTTTTATATCACTTTGGAAGGTTAGTTGACGGTTGGATTTGAACATTAAGGACCATCAACAACACCCCCACACTTAGGCTTTTACTGGGTCCTCGAGAAAAAGGTTGGATAACTTCAGACATAACTCTAGATAAAGATATCAACATAAGCTCATCCCCTGGTCATGCACCTGCACTATGAGATTCAAAGTGTCTACCATGCAACTTTAGGGAGTTGAAAAGTAGAACAACAGATCAGATTACCTTTATCTCAATGCCAAGTCTATAGGAGGTTTTTTTGCAAGATTTTTAAAACAAAACATAGCTTACTTGCTCCTCAATGTGGTACTCTCTAGTCACTCATTGTAGTATTTGTGGATTCTCACTTAGGCATGAATGAGTGAATGCCTTTCCTTGTAACCTACCTCTAATAGGCTTATGTAGAGTTTGAAGGTTTAGCAAGGAGTAGTACACTTACCTTACATGTCACTGAGCCAGCGTAAGAGTCCCAAGGAGAGAGGTGTCATACTCCTAGATCAAGATGTGCATGTGTGTGGAATAGATGGTGGCTATCCTGATTCTACTATGCTCATATTTTGAAGGATATATCTCTCTTGCTTGAATTGGAGTGCTTGGAGACAATGGGCTATCATAGATTTTTCTTTTCTTTTTCTTTTTAGAGAGCTTGGCATCTAAGTGCCCTATTCTTTTTAACAATTGCACCCTTATCTAGTTTTCTTTTTGAACTCTCTTTCTTTTTGCATAGCCCATGTCTTCCTGCATGAAAACTTTTTGCAAGACAGAGATTTTTGAGAATGTTAGAGCATAAGTGAATGAGATCCTACCAAAAGTCTTTTTGGGTGCATACTCTCAGTATAAGAGCAGCACATTTTCTATGTGGATGGAAAAGGTTGCGCCTACCCCCAGTGTAGGGATAGTGCATATATGAAGTGTAAGTGAATCATGATCTTGGGAGCATGATAAATCTCTACAACATGGGTCTCAAAAGCTGATAGAGCTTAGAGCAAGACAAACAACTTATGTAGAAAGTTTATGATCATATATGGCTCTATAGGCAATTGAAAACCACAGAGAAGTAGCATAGCTATTGTATTTATGTTTTGAAATAAATGATCCAATAACTAGGCATAGAGGTTCAAGTTCTCATGTTCTACTATCTCTTACTTGTCAACAACTTAAGAGGCATGGGGTTCCTATAAAGAGTTCCCAACAGCAGCAAGTGTACAGGAAATGAATTATGTGATTCTTGCCTTAAGTTATGACCAAGTTACTCATCATGTTTTATTAAAAGATATTCAATTTAGCTTAGTCGTAATATATGAGAGTGGTTGGAATACGTACACGATTCTGTCGTCCTGTATGCTTGTTTTCCTTTAGTGTTCTTGTGAGTTGTCTCCCCCACATTTGTTTCCTGTTTCCTTTTATGCACAACAAGGTGGAGACAAAAACAAACATATGTCCAGAGAGAGATGACTCTAAAGACTCAACTTCTTTATTATTGTGAGGCACATTTATTACACAATGAATGAATTGAATTAACTAAGCTAACTAATCTGAATTAACTAAACTGACTAAGCAAACTAATATTTATTACACGTGTGCCTACTCTTCTTGATCTCTAGTTCTTCTTCTCTAGCTCCTTGACCCTAGCCTTGAGCGCTTTGTGCTTGACACGCAAATGCTCATGCTTATTCTCTAAGTTACCTACGCTGCACGGTGGTCCCTAGGACCTTTAGTGCATTTGAAAGGGCTTGGGCCAAGAGCTCTATCCCGGTCTCTAGTGTGGTCAAGGTCGGGCGAGGCTGTCTCGATGTCGGTGCAGTCTTCGCCTTCTTCTTCGGGGGGCTCGGGTTGGTCCTTGAAGGTGGAGTGAACTTCACATTGTTTGGATCCACCCACACACCATCCAAAGTCACTCGGGGCTTCTGTTGGTGTACTTCATGCCAGTCACCATCCCAAACTTGGTAGTGACTCCCAGCAGCCTCTTCCCCTCTCTAGGAGGTAGTAACTTAGTGCCTTAGGGGAGAGTGATGTTGGATTGACCTGGTTGTCGTGGCTTGTCACCTAGGACGATCGATGAGCTGGTGGAGCGATGGCGGGGCTTCTTGATAGCCTTGGGCATAGAAAAGCCTCCTCCATTGGTGCACCTCGAGGTCGAGCTTGGACGACCTCCTTTGATGGCACCGAGATGATCTCTTTCGGGGCACTACCGCCCGGTTGCTTTAGCGGGATGACCACCAGTGGAAGGGCGTCCTTCGGCTCTTCGACCGTATGGGTGGTTTGGGCTGGCCATTTGGCAAAAAGGTGGAGAGGTGGAGAGCTTCCTTGCTATGGGTTGAGAGTGGAGAGCTCTTGGGATGAGAGGAGAATGACCCCGTGGGGGTGTTTATATAGTCCTAATGATTTGAGGTAGGGGCCATTCAATCCTAATCTATCCCGAGGATCTATCGTGAGCAACAGGCGCGGATGGGCATCACGGCCGAATATCTGAAACCCTAATGGATCAAGCTACGCATCGGGAGGTGGTGGACCTCGAAGCGGCGCCTGGTTAGACCGGCGGGTCCAAGGTGGGACCGGCCGGTCCCACCCTGGCCCGGATTCCGGTGCCCTTCTGCAGGGTGCATACTTGGCCCGTTATCTCTCTAAATTTTCTCCTGCCACGGCCCAGTTCGCGACGGAGGTGTAGTTTTAATAAATTAGGGAAAAGCCAGAAAATAAATTTCATCTAATTCCTCAGGTGGTCTAGAAGGTTCTAGAATAATCTTAAGGCGTTGGGCATTTACCTTGAATAACGTACCTTCGTTGTTTTGAAGGGTCACCGCTCTATGTGATGATGCATTAACCATTGTGAATGGTCCTTCTTACTTGCTTCGGAGTTTACCATGCTCGAATAACCTCACTCTTGACTTTAATAGCAGTACCTTATCTTCGGGGCTGAAGCTCTTCTTCTTGATTCTCTTATCATGCCACCTCTTGGTTCTCTCTTTATAGATCTTAGCGGTGTGATATGCTTTCTCTTGCCATTCATCAAGCTCGAGAGTTGTATCTTTCTTTTTGTCCTGATGGCCTTTAAATCTATATTCCATCTCTTGATTGCCCAGTGAGCCTTAAACTCTAGCTCTCTTGGCAAGTGACAGTCTTCCCGTAGACAAGTTGATAAGGTGACGTGCTAAGGGGTGTCTTATAAGTTGTTCGTTATGCCCATAACGCTTGGTAGCCTTTCCTTCCAAGCGGTCCCCATCTTATTGACTGTCTTTTGTAGAATATTCTTGATTTGCTTATTGGAAGTCTATTGGTATTTCCTAACACGATGCAAAAAAATCCGCAAACGCACGGAATTACCATCGTAGCACTTCACCTGAAAGTATTCAGGGTATCGTATTTTCATGAGGAACGGAGGTATTTCTTCTAACTAGCTCATCCAAGGACAACACAAGGGTAGAGTAGGAAAGGGGTAGTGAGGGTCTTCTATGATTTAGGGTCTCTACATGGAGGTAACCTTGCTTACTACAATCTTGCTTGGGCATCGGATCGCACCTAGTCTGCTAGGTGATGCCGGGTCTATAACTCTACGCCACACCCAAACATGGGGGAATGCAAAGGATGTTAGGGTGTCACCACCTAGCACCATCCCCTCACCCGTGGAGTGTGAGGCAAACGAGGGTAGCCTCTAGCCTAGACACCACGTCTACGCTAGCGACTACTACTCTAGCGTCGATCAGGGTGATCCGTCTTTATTAGGGACCCTCTACTAGAGCATCCGCTACTAAGGCAAGTAACGGACAACGAACCCACAAAAATGTAATGCACAAGATAACACGAATACAGACTCACCACCATAGTCGAACACTGACACGTCCGGCACTCCGCCTCCTCAACCCGAAGACACCGAATCCGAGACAAGAGATGGTAGACACGCCCCGAACCTCCTCTACTTTCCCTCTCTCACTCCTATACTACAGCTAGCTAGGCTAGCTAGGGCCCTAGGTCTAGGGCCTAGGCCCCAATGATGGAGAGCTCTTGTGTACTCTTCCCCCTTAGTGGTTGCTTGATTGGATGATGGAATAAGGAGAGGGGGAGGCCTCCTTTTATAAGTGGAGTGGAGGGGCCTCTATGCATGATTACACCCTAAACCGACTGTCCAAGTACAATAAATCGGAACCCCGCACGCCACCGCCTTTAGAACGTCGGTGGGAGCCAACCGACCAAAGTTTGGGCCATTTGGGCTTGGTGGGGGTGCGCTCGCACCAGGGTGCGGCTGCACCCTGGTGGGCTCCATTCAGGCTCATTTTTGGTGAGTGTGTCGGGCTCATCGTTAGCTTTCCAAAAAGGCCTGGATCACTAAAAACGGAGCCCAAATGCATCATGGGCGTCCAAATTACCGAGGACTGCTCCTGCAGCCCGGACTGGATTCAAGACTTGTTCGGGTTTTTCACTTCTTGGGCTCACGCTTGGTGTTTGTATTTATGTTTGGGACCCGTGATACTCGGTAACTAGGCCACTCATTCTTTGAGCCTTCTTGTGTATATTTTGTACCCCTTTATGTGTATATTTTCATGGATTTTGGGCATGTCCTCCTGCAAGTGGTAGATCACCAAAACTTGTGGAACTGATTAGTTATAAGCCCTAACTCTAAGTTTGGTGATCATGTATGTTTATTTTATACGAGTGTTGGTGGTTAATGTTTATGAGTTAAGGACCGCCAATAAACTCCCCCACACTTGCCTCTTTCTCGTCCTCGAGCAAGGCTTTAAAGGTAGAAGTAAACATGAGCATAAAATTCTAAGATATACAACTTTCATGAAAATTATTCCATCACATTTCTTACATTGGTGGGATATGTGGCATTAGTTAACATGTTTTCTTAGGTTGTTGAAAAGTAGAATGGTTCTTGAAACAAAGTTATCTTCCCAAATTCGTATCTTAGGAACTTGGAGTTTTCAAAGTTTTAACAATAAAGCATAGATCACTTTATACTCCTTAAAAGGCACTCTCAAATCACTCAAGTGTGTATGATTCCTTACTAAGGCATAGCAAAGTCTTTGCCTCTTTTTTGTTCTTTCTACCTCTAAAAAGGTTTATATGGAGATTTAGGTAGGGGTAAAACAAGATGGCATACTTGCATTGCATATGTTGTAAAGTGAAATCAAAGATCCAAGGAGAGAAGTGCCATACTCTTAGATCAAGATGTGCATGTGTGTGGAAGATGATATGCTAAAACTATACTCTTTTTGTAGATATGATCTCTCTCTACTATTTATTATTTTTTGAGACATTGCTATCTTCTCTTTTTTTTTGAATACATGAGCCTTCATGTGCTCATTATTTTTTCACACTTTGGACCTTCATGTGTCCATATATATATTTTTTTTTTTGGGGCCTTCATGTATCCCCTTTTTTATGCTTTTGCATAGCACATGTCTCTTTTACTAAAATATAATTGTAGAGAAACATCATTACCTATTATAATATGGAGTATTTTACTAATGAACATATTTTTGGGGTCTACTCTCGGTGTAAGAGTAGAACATTTTTTGGTCGATCTAGGTGGATGACATGTTTTTTGCGTACTCTCGATGTAGGAGCAGCACATATATATGGGGGGTGTGTGTGTGATCTTGATCTTGGGAGCATGATAAATCTCTCAACACGGGTCACAAGATTTGACCAAACTTAATGCAATAACACGCAGCATATGTAGCAGGCTAAAAACTTTGCAGGATGTATGTCATATTTGGCCTTGGTAGGAATTTCTTTACCATGGTTTTATGGTATTTTTATCAAAACAAATTCTTCAAGTACTTTGAATAGAAATAGTAGGATTTCTAAGTCAAAACCATATCACACCCCTCAACAACTTAGTTAACATGATTTCCTATCAAGATATTTTCCCACAAGCATAAGTGTATGTGTATGGAACAAACTTCATGCAAGCTTCTATCTCAGAAATATTATAATCATGTCACTTTTTGAGAATGTAAAAAGAAGTGTGGTTTTTCAAGTTGCATATGGAGGCATTTGGTTCATTGAGTTTAATTTTAGTAATTAGGATTTAAATTTGTTTAAACTCAAGTTTATAGGGAGATGAGGGAGATGTTGCACAACGGTTGTAGAGGAGAACTGAAGTAGAGACGGCTTGGGATGAACTAGAAGTTCAACCAGTCCTCTCTTGAGCGATCTGTCCTGTCCTCCTTCATGTCGGGTCGTACGATGTTGTGCAACATGTTAGGAGAGGATCTTGAATGTGTGTGTTAATCTCAAGAGACCTCCCCCACACTTATTCTTGTACCTGTTTTTTATTTAACAAAGAAAAAAAACAAAAACAAGAAATGGCTCTACCAGCTTTAACACTAGATGCTTAAGCTTTTATTATCATAGTAATTTTTTATTTTATTATTATTATCATATTTATTTTATTTTATTTTATTTTATATCATTATTATAATTATATATGTATTTTTTCATGGCAAAAATAAAGTATGATCACATCCATGCTATAAGAAGAATTTAGATTCAAAAACTCAAGTAGCATAGATCAAAAAGATTTTACCACAAAAATTTTATTTTATTTTATTTTTAAGAAACTCTCTTTTTTTTTTTTAAAACTTTATTGTTCACCAACACATCAAAATTATTCAAAGCAAGACAAGATCATGGATGGTGAACTAGGAGAAGAGAAAACTTTTTTCTGTACACCTAACTTTTTACTCAAACAAGGCTAAGTTGAAATTTGTAAAGTATTTATAGCCTTAGTTTATCTCAATAAAAGATTACTTCCATTATTTATGAAAATAGCTCCAAGTTCATTAACCAAAATTAAACACCATGTCTAAATTTGATCAAAGAAGACAATTTTAACCTAAGCACCATGCTTAATTTCAAATACACAGGATGTACCACATATGCCTATGTGAAAGCATCCAAACTAGAGCATATGTCATAAACAGCAGAAGCATGAACTTCTATTCTCGTAAGGATGAATATGAGTAAAAGAAGTTGGTGATTATTTATTACCTTTGCATAGCTGAGTATCCTTACCTACAGTATATGTAGATGAAGCTTTTGAGACCGCTGTATCGGTGGCTTGGTCGTAAATGGTCCAACTCAGGTGATCAATAAGGCTTAGGTTACACACACAAATCGTGTGTATACGCCATGGGCCTTGGTGATAAGCAGCAAAGGGGAGCATCCGTTTCTCTTTTTTTCTTTTTTTAAATTCTCAAATTTCTCCCTTTTTTCAATTTTTTCTTCTCTTTTTATACTTTTTTCTCTCTTTTTTTCCAATTTTCAAACTTCCTTCTTTTTTTAATTTTTTAGCAAGATAGAGCTAGCACTTCTTAATTGAAGCAGTCTTTGGTGTGCATGGAGTTTGAAGTGAGAATCTCACCATCCTCCCCCACACTTGGACTTTTGTGAAAAAATCGAGTGTGCCATGTGTCTTCCACCAAAACCGTCAAAATGTGCACTTGGTGCAGCTCCATGTTCTCCAAAGATCACATGTACCCTTGTTCTTCTCAATCTTTAACCTGAAATGGTTAGCAACCAAGAATACCCGAAGGTGCACGCTATCTTGACAACATGTTCTTGCTTTTTTTTAAAAAAGTTTCTTCTTTTTTTATGATAATGATAAATTATATTATTATATTTTTTTTAAGGATAATCCGGGGTATCTCCTAGCAGTGCTTTTGTTTATGGTCCTAAGCTTGACCATGGGAACAACATCTTGCAGCTCACAACGGTGGTAAAGTTCTCACCTTCACCACTAAGTGTTTAGCATCATCGTTCCAGCTGCAAGGTTAGTGCCACAATGCATATACGAGATTTGCAATGCTTATGATAAACAAAAGCATCCATAACCATTCTCTTAAAAAGTTTAAAAACAAGAATCAAGAGGTGGTTTGGATCCTTGTAGAAGCACGTGGCACTAAGCGAGATGTCCATGGCACAAGCATTTTCTTCCTCAAGCGAGAAGTCATGACTATTGAGAGCAACGCTTGGATGGCCGTGAGAGACATGGCTTTAGGTTCAAGTGAGGGTGATGATGGATGTTTAGTTTCACAAGGATAAAAGCAAAGCTTAGGTAAAACGAATAGAGAGATGAATTTCACCTCCTCGAACAAGTCATGGTTGGGATCATGCTCCGCCGCCGAGATTTCTAGGCAAGGGTTAGGAGTGGCGAAAGCAATCTGTCCCAACTTCTCACTAAGGCTCCTATGGGATGGTTTTTCTTGAAAAAGTTTTTCCAAAGGGCAGCCTATGAGAAGTTCAAATTCGAGGATGGCATAGACGTAGGAATCTAAGCGAACCTTAGTTTCATCTATCATGATTGACACAGCTCTAGCCATCCCACAATACTCTAAAATGAGTCCAAACGAACTTTTGAAGAGTCTATCGGTCGGGACTAGCGACATGTCACTCAAATGGTATTTCACTAGGAATTCTGACATGGTATTAGTCCCGACCGTGGAGTGGTAAAAAGGGCTTTTGTAATAGTTCCCCTTAACGAGCAAGTCATAGTCGTGGAACAGGAAAGAATCCGAATTGCTTCGAAAGAACGTTTCACTTCCATTAACCATTCTTTTGAAGGTTCTACATTAGGGAAACTTCATCGTGCCCAAAATGCCACGATGTATTGCCACAATCCTCGAATTGGATGGGAAACTCCGAAGGTTGAATTACACCTTCCTTTGATGTTCCCCGGTTCTGGGTGAGGGCTCTATAGATGTAACGGGGTTGGTTTTGGATAAAAAGAGGGCTCCTCAAAACTTGGCTTGGAGGGATCTAGTTTCTATAGTGGAAAAAGAGTGTGTGTCTAGGAAGTTCTTTTGTTCCATCGTAGGCTTCTATGTAAATGACCCTCTAGTGGTCATGCTAAGGCATAGGACAACTTCTATGTCAAGACCTGAATAAAAGAGTTGAAACAACACAACATCGGCTAAAGATAAATCTGGGCTAGAGTGTATTAACACTAAAAATCTAGCCTAAGTTGCACCTATGGACTCCTTCTCGGCTTGCTCAAGGTCGAGGATTGCCCTTGATAGAGAGACGATACAAGACATAGGCAAGAATGCAAGACAAAATTTATCTTTAAGTTCATCCCAGTCCTCATTTGTACATCCTATGGTATGATTGTACCATTGTTTCGTCTCCCCCAAAGAGGGAGAACGAAAACAATTTTCACTTTAGAATTTTCCTCAAAATCTCGCAATTAATTGCTCGGGTTTTCATTTTCATGCCCCAAGAAGGGTTGTGCCCGAACCATAGCTATCGGGCAAGGGTAGAGTTCATAGCTAGATGAGAGGTTTGGTTTTGGAAAAGGTGTTGGCTTAGTGAACTCCCCTTTGGAAAAAGAAAGATTTTGAATAGGAGTGGAATTCATGATAAATGGGATAAGTGAGCAAGTTTTTTTTAAATTTTTTTTGATAAAGAAAAATAAAAGATACAGATATGAGGATGAACTAGGTTCGAAGGAAATACAAAGAACCGTTCCCGAAGAACGGCGCCCTTTAATGCTTGTTGGTATTTCTTAACGCAATGCGAAAGAATCCACAGGCGCACGGAATTACCGTCGTAGCACTTCACCCGGAAGTATTCGGGTATCGTATTTCCATAAGGAATGGAGGTATTTCTTCTAACTAGCTCGTCCAAGGATAACACAAGGGTAGAGTTGAAAAGGGGTAGTGAGGTTCTTCTATGATTTAGGGTCTCTACACAGCGGTAACCTTGCTTACTACACTCTTGCTTCGTGCATCGGATCGCACCTAGTCTGCTAGGTGATGCTGGCCTATAATTCTACGCCACACCCGAATGTGGGGGAATGCAAAGGATGCTAGGGCAGTCACCACCTAGCACCATCCCCTCACCCATGGAGTGTGTGGCAAACGAGGGTAGCCTCTAGCCTAGACACCACGTCTACGCTAGCGACTACTACTCTAGCGTCGATCAGGGCGATCCGTCTTTATCAGGGACCCTCCACTAGAGCATCCGCAACTAAGGCAAGTAACGGACAATGAACCTGCAAGAATGTAATGCACAAGATAACATGAATAGAGACTCACCACCGTAGTCGAACACGGACCTTATACTCTAAGTAGTACGTGGCCGTAGAGGTACATGTTGAGAGGGAGCCGACACGTCCGGCACTCCGCCTCCTCAACCCGAAGACACCAAATCCGAGACAAGAGATGGTAGACACGCCCGAACCTCCTCTACTTTCCCTCTCTCACCCCCTATACTACAGCTAGCTAGGCTAGCTAGGGCCTAGGCCTAAGGCCTAGGCCCCTATGAAGGAGAGCTCTTGTGTACTCTTGCCCCTTGGTGGTTGCTTGATTGGATGATGGAATGAGGAGAGGGGGGAGGACTCCTTTTATAAGTGGAGTGGAGGGGCCTCTATGCAAGATTACACCCCAAACCGACTGTCCAGGTACAATGAATCGGAACCCCGCACGCCACCGCCTTTGGAACGTCGGTGGGAGCCAACCGACCAAAGTTTGGGCCATTTGGGCTTGCTGGGGGTGCGCCCGCACCCTGGTGGGCTCCATTCAGGCCCATTTTTGGTGAGTGTGTTGGCTCGTCGTTAGCTTTCCGAAAAGGCCTGGATCACTGAAAATGGAGTCCGGATGCATCCTGGGCACCCAAATTACTAAGGACTGCTCCCCAGCCCGACTAGATGTAACACCCAAAATTTGAATTTTTAAAATCAAATTGAATTCGAATTTAATTCTTGCAATTGAGTGTGCATTAAATATAAGCAATAATAAATTTTATTAAATTTAAAATGAAATATAAGTAAGAAACATGTTTCATGCATGCATGCTTTGGTGCATTCATTTTTGTAATGCTTGTGTTTTCACTTTGGAGTTTGAATTTGAAATTTGAAATCAATTTGGCTTTGAAATAAAAGAAAGAAAAGAAAAAAAAAAAAAAAAAAAAAAAAAGGAAAGAGCCTTACCTTCAGCCCAGCCCAACAAGAGGCCCATCTCGGCCTTCCTCTCTCGGCCGGCGCCCGGCAGGTGGGGGCCACCCGTCAGCCACCCAGGCGCCCCCTTCCTCTCTCCCTTGTCCACAACCCGGCCCCACCGGTCAGCCTCCCTCCTCCCTTCCTTCTTCCCACCTCGCGGTGCCTTCCATAAATGGAAGGTCACCTTCCTTACTCCGGCGACCAAAATCCGGCCGGATTCTCCCCCTTCCCTCTACTCCGGCCGCCTCCGGAGTATAAATACCTCCCCCGAGCTCTACCGCACCCACCAAGCCCCCTCGCGGCGACCGCCGGGGGCCGGTTTGCCTAGCCGCCGTCGCCGGAGCATCCCGTCCGCCGCCCGGCCGTCGATTTCGCCTTAGCGATGCTCTCACTTCCACCGTAAGACCCAGGCGAGGCCGCCGTGCTTCTGCGAACCTACCGAGCCCCTCCCCTCTCTTTCTTGTGCCTTGGTTCGTGTTCTCACCGTCGCCATTCTCTGCTGAGCCGCCGGTCGCCGTCGCCCGTCGCCACCGAGCCTCCCAGAGCAGCCGACCCCTCGGTGAGCTTCGCCTCGTCGTTCCCCGTCCTTCCGTGCCATCCCCGAGGCGAAAACCATGCACCCTAGCGCGAGAACAGAGAACTCCGGCGAGTTCTCCTCATCGCCGGCGATGGCGCCGCCGCCGGGGGCACTGTTCCCGGCCGGCCGACTCCTTTCCCCCGCCGAGATCTAATCTCGGCCGTTGATCGAGATCAAGCGGCTCATATCAACCCGTACCTCTTCGGGTGAATCTTATAAATACACCCCTAGAATCTTGTTAAAAAGCCCCTGAGTTTTAGGTTTAATTCGGCCGCAGTCCCTGAGTTGAATTTAAATCAGATTTAAATTTGAATTTCGAATTTCAGTCTAATTACAAGTTTGCCACTGGTTTCAAATGCTTATAACTTTTGCAAATTAACTCCGATTTGATCCGTTCAAGTTGCGTTAGATTCATAATTTCATAATCTATCTATTTATTGTTGAACAATTTTCTTAGTGTTTAATTAGATCTATTGTTTAAATCTTGTTTACCTCATAAAATCACCGTCTTAATTCCAATTTTTGTGATTCAAGCGTCTGTGTGATCCTAGCAATGCGTAGATTTGTTTTCTAAACTCTTTGTCTTTGCTTTATGCTTGGTGTACTGTTCTAATCTATACTCTTGTTTGCTATGCATGATTGGATCTGGATGCTTGTGTGTTGATTAATTGTGGAGTATAGGCGGTGAGAGCAATACGTTGGTGATCGTGGGGAATTCTCGACGAACCGTATCACCAAGGCTTTGTTGAGCAAGGCAAGTATAGCATGGGATCATCCTTGTTACCTATTCAACATGTTTTGCTAAATTCATACTGCATGTGCTATCCTTGTTTGCCATTAAGGTTATCCTAGTGATTTGATCTTATACCTTGTTTACCCCAGGATAATGCATGTGGTAATTTATGCTAGTGCTTAAAGAATAACCATGATGATCTGTAACTTGATTAATGCTATACGCAACAAAGGTTTAAAACTCGTTTTTTAGCAACGGAGAATTAAAGGGTGAGAGTACTTGATGCTCTTGTCCTCCCTAAGGACTTATCTCGTAAGTGAGCACCGGGACTTACGGTACAACCGTGAGGGCTACATGGCTCGGCTTTTGTCAAGTATGAGGTTAATTTTCTAGCTTGTTAGAGGTTACCTTTATGGCGCAAGAGGGGCATGCCATGATGGTTATAGTGCGGCCTCTCGTCCTTATGTGTGTCCTGCTTGCGGGTGTGAACCATTTGGAAGGGGGGCTCTATTTACGCTTGCCGTGGAAACCTCGCGGCCCTAACTTGTTAGACGACCCTTTGAAAGACTTCATAGTGAAACCCCCTGCTATGCACCTTGGCGGTGTAGTTTGGGAGTAATTAACCCAAGCATAATGGGAATCACGACTCGCGGTGAAAGTGTACAACCTCTGCAGAGTGTTAAATCTGTTATAACAGCCGTGCTTTCGCGGTCATGAGCGGCCCGGACTTCTTATTGAATAGTGTTTTTTGTGCGAAGGAGTTTCGTGATGAAAATTGTTGTTATTGTTTTTGCTATACTTTAATCATTGTTTACATGATCATATGGTTATCTGGTTTAATTGGGAACTATTGCTACTTGATGCTACATGTTTTTGCTAAACTTAAGATATGATGAAAAAAGCTTACCGCAATGCAACCATGTTAACCTTTTGAGCCTCATTAACCCCATGTTGTATTTGCTAAAATACGATTGTACTTACACTTGCTTTATTTCATTATTTGGAAAATCCCGATGGGTAACGGGTAATAGTTATTATGACGACTCGATGAGGACTACTAGTCTTGTGCTCCACCGCTTGACGTCCCCGTGGTTATGGAGTCTATTCGAGTGCTAGTTATCTACTTTTATTTCCGAGTCTTTGAGAACATTTATGTAATAAAGTACTATTTGTGATGTAATAAAGGCACCGAGCATGATACTCGGTGATTTGTGACTATATGTGGGTGATTGATCTCTGGGCACACATATGGTTTGGTATTCAGTTTTATCCTTAAAACTGGGTATGACACTAGATTTGGGACTTATTCGGGTTTTCACTTCTTGGGCTCATGCTTGGTGTTTATATTTATGTTTGGGACCTAGATACTCTGGTAACTAGGCCACTCATTTTTTGAGCCTTTTTGTGTATATTTTTTTACCCCTTTATGTGTATATTTCCATGGATTTCGGGCATGTCCTCCTGCAAGTGGTAGATCACCAAAACTTGTAGAACTGATTAGTTATAAGCCCTAACTCTAAGTTTGGTGATTATATATGTTTAGTTTATGTGAGTGTTGGCAATTAATGTTTATGAGTTAAGGACCGCCAACAAAGTCTCTCGCTTGGCCACTTGTTTGAGGGTGGTACGAGATAGCGACATAATGCTGGATTCTCTACTTTATCAAGTACTTGCGAAAATCCTTGTCAATGAAGTGAGTTCCTCCATCGCTAATTACCATCCTTGGGACACTAAATCTTGAAAATATTGTTTCATGAAACATCTTCTTAGAGTTTTTGGAATTTGTAACTTTGCATGGCATGGCTTATACCCATTTTGAAACATAATCCACTGCCATGAGAATGTACTCATAGTTGCCTGACTTTGAAAATGGTCCCGTGTAGTCGATTTCCCGGACATCAAAGAGTCAGTATCTCGAAGATTGTTGGTGAGTGGCATAGCATCCCTTGAATTAATATTGCCATGTCTCTGACATGCTCTACATCTTCAGATGAAGTTCTTGGTGTCTTCGTACATGGTTGGCCAAAAGAATCCACTTTGCCAAATCTTCGCATGAATGTGGAATGCTCTATAATGGCCTCCATATGGTGATGAGTGACATCTTTCAATAATCCTCAGTCCTTCTTTAGTTGGTACACACCTCTAGAGTAATCCATCAGAGCACACTCAAAAGAGGTAAGGATCATCCCATATGTGTAGACGACTTTCATAGATAAGCTTTCTCCTGTTTGCCCCTGGTGGTACATATCCTGCAACAATAAAATTGACAATATTTACGTACCAGGGATCCAATCTGGAGATGACGTAGAGTGTGTCATCTCGGAGAGAGTCATCGATTGGCAGTTCCTGCATATTCTTAAATTGCATTCTAGATAAGTGATCAGCAACCAGATTTTCTACTCCTCTTTTATCTTTTATTTCTAAGTCAAATTTTTGGAGCAGCAAAATCCATCTTATGAGTCAGAGTTTAGCATCTTTCTTAGTGAGCAAGTATTTAAGAGCAGCATGATCAGTGTAAACAATCACCTTCGCTCCTACTAAGTAAGATCTAAACTTGTCTATAGCAAAAATAACAGCCAGAAGCTCTTTTTCAGTAGTTGCATAATTAAGTTGAGGTTCTATCAAAGTTTTGCTAGCATATGCAATTGCGTGATGCTTCTTGTCTTTGGTTTGCCCCAAAACTGCCCCCACAGCATAATCACTTGCATCACACATCAATTCAAATGGCAGCAACCAATCAGAGGGTTGAATAATTGGTGCAGAGATGAGCGCTTTCTTAAGAGTTTCAAAAGCTTCTAAACATGCGTCATCAAATTTGAAAGGAACATCCTTAGCTAGCAAGTTTGTTAGAGGTCTAGCAATGTATGAAAAGTTATGTATGAACCGTCGATAAAAACCTGCATGGCCTAGAAAGTTTTGAATGCCTTTAACATTAATGGGAGGAGGTAGTTGTTCAATCACTTCAATTTTAGCTCTATCTACCTCTATCCCTCTTTTGGACACTAGGTGTCCAAGTACTATTCCTTCTCTAACCATGAAATGATATTTTCCCAATTAAGGACTAAGTGCTTTTCCTCACATCTTTGCAAAACCTTATCTAAGTTCTCAAGGCATTTATCAAAAGTTTTTCTATATACCAAAAAGTCATCCATAAAAACTTCCATTATCACTTCAATAATATCGAGAATATAGATATCATGCATTTTTGAAATGAAGCTGGAGCATTACATAGTCCAAAAGACATTCTACGGTAAGCATAAGTTCCGTATGGACATGTAAAGGTGGTCTTGTTTTGGTCATCTAGATGGATTGGTATTTGATGATATCCCCGAATACCCATCAAGAAAACAGAAGAAAAAATGATTTGCCAATCTCTGCAACATCTCATCAATGAAGGGGAGTGGAAAATGATCCTTCTTTGTTGCCTTGTTAAACTTTTAGTAGTCAATACACATCCGCCATCCAGTGACGGTTCTTTGTGGGTTTAATTCATTCTTATCATTCTTAACAACTGTCATGCCTCCCTTCTTAGGCACAACTTGCACGCAGGGCATACCCACTCACTTGTATGGCACACAGGATATATAATCCCGGTGTGTAACAGTTTCAAAACCTCCTTCTTAACCTCTCTCATCGCATTATTCAGCCTACATTGTGGTTCTCTAGAAGGTGTTATCTCAGGGTATGTAGGAATGCGATGGGTGCAAAAAATAGGACTGATCCCTTTAAGATTTTGGAGTGAATAGCCAAAAAAGTGGATCTATGCTTCTCTAGGACTATAATCAATCGAAAGGTTTTTTTTTCCCGAGAGAGTTTATCACTTATAATCACGAGAAGATTCTCGATCATTATTTAGAAAAGCATATTTAAGACCAGAAGATAAGGGTTTGAGTTCTATGGGAGACTTAGGTGGCTCCTCAGACTCATCTAGAGGGTCAGGTTCTAGCGGACTGTCTCCTTCCTCATCTAGTGGTTCGGAATCATCTTCAAAATCAGGTTCGAGAAGAGATTCAAAGGATGTCTCTAAGACTTCTTCCATAGGATCGGGCTTAGGAATTTTCTCAGTCTCAGCATTGAGAGCATGAGTTATGGATATAGGCAAGTTAAACTTCTTTCCAAGGCTAATGTTTAGATTCTCTTTTTGTCCTTCTTGCAAAAGTCTCTCTATAGGCTGTCCGATCAATACATCAAACTCTATAACATCAAAGATGTAAAAGCTCAAATGAACTCTCATCCTTTTGACATTAATAGATAAGATATAGAGGATTCCCAAACTTGGGAGAATGTGGCCTAAAGGACTTTTCAACAACTTTGTTGTTGGGGTTAAGGGCATATCTTTTAAAAGATCTTGACCATATGTTGCGTACATGATGTTAACTCCGACAACAGGATTGTATAATGCTTCAAAAGAACCCTTGTGGATTTGGCAAGTATAGTTGTTGAAGTGAAGTCAACTCGAATGACATCGGAGAAAAGCTCTGACTCATCCAACCATCCATTGCTTATAATCGACACAAGCTCTTTTGCATTTTGCTTAAGGAAAGCCTCATCGAGAAGGATCTAAGACTTCTTCACTAAGTGATAATTTCTTAGACTTCTGTGGTCTCCTAATGGTATAGTAACTCGAGGTGTTTCCATAATCAGTGAATATATCATCCCTGATCTTGAGCATGAAGTCTAGGAGTAGAGTTTCTTTCTCCTCCTGTGGTTCGGGCTCGTTGATAGTTGTAGGTTGAGATGTGGTAGGTATGGATTCCTGATCAACTATTAAGTTTTCTTTCTCTACTGTCTTCTCTAAAGGTGTTTCGTTTTCATGAATTTTAGTAAGGACATTTCTCGCAACATCAGGAATGATATGCAAGAATGATCCTTTAGAAGCAAGGTTGAGGAATTTATAAGTTTTTCTATTCAGACCCTTGTAGAAATGTTGAAGAAGAACAGGGTCTGGTATCGATAGACTAGGTCCAGAACGATTAAGATTGTTAAAGCATTCCTAGGCTTCAATTAGAGTCTCCTTCTTCCCTTATCTAAAGGATAGAACCTCTAATCGAAGGTCTGCTACCTTAGAGATAGGATAGAATTAAAGGCAAAATTTATCACACAATGCTCTCCAGTCACTTTTAACACTCTCAACATAGAGATCATACCAATATCTAGCTTCTCCAGTCAAAAAGAAAGGAAAAATCTTTCATCGGATAGTCTCGTTGGACATATCTTTAATGCGCAAGCACGCACAGGTTTGCTCGAGTTCATTGAGGTTAGAATAAGGGCTAGCATTATCTTCTCCCCGAGAAAGATTGGTTTATGACCATGTCTATTAAACACGGACGTAGCTCATAGTCAGAGGTTAAGATAGGCTTTGAGGGTGACTCTGGCTCTAAGCGTAGGCTCATGAAGTTATATTTATAGATAGGCGTGGAATTAGGTTGATCCATGAAACGATAGAAAAGGTAAAGAGAATTGGAAAAGGTAAAGAGTGATAGTATAGAAATAAAAGATAAGAGTATGATACAGGTTAAGATAAGTTTAGAGTGACTTCAGCGACGTCTTCCCCGGCAACGGCACTAGAAATGTTTGTTGGTATCTGTTAATGCCTACTGAATAATCCGCAAGCACACAGATACAATGTAGCACTTCACCGGATGAATAGACCTATTAATATCGAACCCAAAGGAAAATGTGTGAGGGTAATCTAAACTACAACTTAACCACCTAAGTAGCAAGTAAGGCCGTAGAAGATAGGGATGTAGAGAAGACAACTAAGGCTTCTAATTTAGGCTCTAGTAAGGTATGTCTATGTTGATTTACTAGGGAATTGGATAGAGGAGCACAAGCAAAACTGTAACCCGACTACCAATTATTCTCCTGCTCGGCCTACCAATGGGATAGTGGAATATATAAGATTCAACGAAGCTATAAAGTCACCTCCGCAAGCTACCATCAAATCCGGAAGATAGGGTACATCTACGAGTAACGGAGTCTAAGCACCATGCTGTTAGCGGTAATTACGATAGACTTTAACCGCCAACTATTATCCAAAAAGGGAAAATTATCATAGATATATTCACATATACCTTTACTATTGACCTATTTCCACTTGTCTTGGAGAATTATTGATTTATAGGAAACATACAAGAAAAAGAGGAAAAGGTCACGAGAATGTGCCTTCTGACAAGGCGTATTTCAACAAAATAAGCAAAGACCAAATCAAAAGAACACAACCGGGCCAACAACCCATGAGAGAGGGGTCCAGGAGCAGCAAGAGGGCCATGGGCCAAAGCTGGGGCCGAGGGGGGCCACCCCTGGTGCGGGCGCACCCCCAGAGAGGCCGGCCCAGCCCATCTTCTGCAGGCGGTTTGCTGAGGCGGTTTAGATATCGGTTTCGCTAGTCATTAATGCACCGACCCCCCTGAACCGACCTAGACCTAGTATAAAAGTAGGGATGGAGCTCCTCATTTCAGACACAACACACTACACCTCTCACTTGTACTCTCAAATGTACCTCTCCACTTTTCTCTTTATCCTTAGTAGTAGTAGAGGAGAAAGGCTCAACTTGTAAGAGGAGGAGACATCTTGGCTACTTTTGGTATGAATACTATTCTTTCCATTATGCTCTTCTTCTCTTTTTATCAATATAGCTATGTTCTAGAATTAGAGTGTAGTTCTAGTGCTATGATTTTGTTAGATGAACTAGGTACTAGTTTGTGTAGATGAACTGGATACTAGTTTGTGTGATTAGATCATAGATCATAGGACCTCTAGTTCATATGTCTTGTTCATGATATGTTTGCTAGTTCATAGTGTTCATATCATGTTCTTAGCATATAGAGCTCTGTTCTTAACCGTTCATACACTTAGATGATTAAGAATAGAGTTGTGTGCGGGTTGGTGGTTCATCGCACAACATCCAAGTTCTTTACTTGTCCATCCGTAGGATGAGAGACCGGGGGGCTTGGGTAGCTATTTTATATGCAGCATGGTGCTCGGGTATAGGGTAGCCAGTGATTGCACTTCATAGTCCATGGATGAGGGGGTAGGTGGCAGGTGGTGATAGCCATGTCCGTCCCTCGTAATCCCCCCACGTTCGGCTATGGTGTAGGAGTCTAAATTACCACCCATCTCGCTGGCAGACCAGTGGCCGGTGGTCTTCCGATCCATCGCAAACACAGCTCTATCTCTGACTCATGTATTTGTATGACTAACCACTATCTAGACATTAGCTGTATTAGGACCATTGCTCCTGTAGGATATTCATTTATTCTTTATTCTTTTATTCTTTATGCTTCCTCCATTTTTTCCACTTGAGAGGCATTTACCTGTGTGTGTGTCCACTATCATAAAAACCGTATTGTTTAGCCCTGTTATGAACATTGGTCTACCTTTCATACAACGTATAGTATTCTTGATTATGGTTTCATACTAAAATCTACACTAGCCTTCCTTTGGGAAAACATAAATACGACACCTAGGATTTCTCCAGGTTGAAATGCTACAACGGTAATTCCGTGCGCTTGCGGATTAACATCCAAAACTGTAAAGGTTTACCGGATCACCATTATCTCTCTACTGTAGTTAGGAATATAGTTTTAGCACTAGTGTCAAGGAATGCTGAAAGTGCGCCGTATAGCATCTCCGAGGTACTAGCAGCTAGGGCTATAGTCCTAACGTTATTGGGGATATAACTCTCTTGATAGAGGTAAGAATAGTCTTGGTATGCCACAGTGCCCGTGTGTTGACGGCTCTTAACCCACATCATAAACCGTCAACATATACACAAAAGAGAGATGAAACACCATCATAACTAGAATATAGGGTCTATACAATAACAAATTCCATAGTTTTGGTGAGTGGACTTGTTTTGCAGGACAAACATGAAAAGAGATCAAGATGGGCCAAAAGCATATCGAGAAAACCCGAAAACCGGCCCAAGGACAAAGGCAAATACAAGAGAACCTCCTCCATCTATAGAATTAGGCCAAACACCACATGTGGCAGGCATCCAGGCCCAACCAGGAACCGACCAGAGAAAGGCGGTGGCCAGCTGCGCCTCCCCTGGTGCGCCCGCACCAGGGTGCGCCCGCACCCCCCTAACCGCCTCTCTGACCGACCTTTCTTTGGCGGTACATTGATGGCACCTAGAGGCGGTTCATGATGGTTATTGTGATCAATACGTCTCCAAACCAACCTCCAAGGTGCTATATAAGAAGGCCCCTACTCCCTCTCAACACACAATCCAAGTGGAGAAGAAGAAGAGAGCCAAGCTCAAATTCCATCCTAGCCTAGCTAGTTTAGTGTAGGGAGTGAGAGAGGGAAAGGAGAGAAGGTTCGGATGTGTCCGACTTCTCTTGTCTCGGATCTAGGCTTCTCCCCAAGTTGAGGAGGCGGAGTGCCGGGGCGTGTCGGCTCCCCCGACGTGTACCTCTACGGTCATATCTTGCTTGGAGTATAAGGTCCATGTTCTACTACGGTGGTGAGTCTCTATTTTGTATTCTTTTATGTATTACATTCTTGCGGGTTCGTTGTCTGTTACTTGCCTTAGTAGCAGATGTTCTAGTAGAGGACTCCTGATAAAGACGGATGTTCCTGGCCGATGCTAGAATAGTAATCGATAACGTAGACGTAGTGTCTAAGTTGTAGGTTACCCTCGTTTGCCTCACACTCCACGGGTGAGGGGTAGGTGTTAGGTGGTGACAACCCTAACATCCTTTGTATTCCCCCACGGTCGGGTGTGGCGTAGAGCTGTTAGCCGTCATCACTTAGCAGACTAGGTGCTATCCGATGCCCGAAGCAAGAGTGTAGTAGGTAAGATTATCTTCGAGTAGAGAATAATCTAAACCGTAGGAAAACCTCACTACCCAGGATCTCTTTTCCTCAACCCACCAGGGCGGACTAAGCTAGTTGACTAGACACAACCATTCTTCATGAGATTATGATACCCTGTCTATCACCGGGTGAAGTGCTACGACTGTAATTCCGTGCGCTTGCGGATTTGGTTGCTTTCGCTAAGAAATACCAACAAGCATTTCTGGTGCCGTTGCCGGGGAACGGTTGTCATTTTAGCCTTTGAACCTAGTCCACCTGTGTATCCTTTATTTTATCTTTTCTAAAAAAATGGAGAACATTTCAATTCAAAACTTTTCTGCTCCTAAGGGCGAGTTCATAGAGCCATCACAATCATCAAAGCCAATCACAGCTACAAACTACGTGCTTCGTCCTGGCTTCATAGCCATGGTTCGAGAACAAACCTTCTCAGGGTTAGATTATGAAAACCCTTATCACCATTTGCGGGAGTTTGAGCAACTCTGTGCATGCCTAACCATAGCAGGCATGCCACAAGAAACCTTGCGGTGGAAATTGTTTTCCTTTTCTCTAAATGAGAGAGCAAAACAATGGTACACCCAAAACGTAGGAAAAGTATCAGGGGATTGGGAGGAATTAAGGAACAAATTTTGTCTTATGTTTTTCCCAATATCCCGGATAGCTGCTGTCGACGAGATATCGGCGATAGCTCTACCACCTGCATACCAATGGCGTGATTTATGTGGAGGCACGCGATGGAACACAAGGCGAGATGGAACAGAAGAACAAAGACACACGGTTTACCTGGTTCAAATCCGCCTGATGCGTAATACCCTACGTCCCCGCTCTTACATTATTGCAAAAAGCTTTGATCGATGTCTAGGTGTGGGGTCCTTGCCCGCCTTATATAGTCCGGGGGGCAAGGTTACAGATCCTAAGATCCCGAGGTGGTCGGTTACAAAACAATTGTGTCCTAATAGAAGTACAATTGGTTTCCTAACCGACTAGTTCCTTGTATGACAAGTAACTCCGATTGTCCGCCTAGGACTCCGACCAGGCCAAAAAGGCCGATCGGGCTTGTTCCTGCTGGCTAGGCCGCCTTGTGAGTCGAGACTAAGGACCTGCCGTGAGGGTATAGGGGGCTAAACCCCCACAGCTAGTCCCCGAGCACCATGGATCTTGAGGAACATCATCGTCTTCTTCTTCGTCGACCAGCTCTGATCAGCAACTCCTCCGGAAAAGCTTGCAATCAATCAACCGACCAGTTTGAAGAAGTATCGACCAGCTCGAAGAAACACCGACCAGTTCAGAGGAAAAGGTCGACCTCCATTCCACCATGACTCCCTTTCAATCGAAAGATGCATGTTGCTCCAGAAAAGGAAAGAAAAAAGCAGCTCAAGTCCAGTGACGTGGGCCCACAGTAGCACATGATATTAGATATCATTGGTTGATTTGTGAAAAAATCACTTTCCAGAAAAAGCGATACATGCTTGTAACTTCCAGTATAGAGACCGAAAATAGGCCCAGTCACTGCTGAAGTGACATGGGCCCACGTAGTCCCCAAGGTTGGTAGAAGATGAAAGTCATATTGTGGCAAGCTTACTGATAAACTTCTTCATCCCTCGCCCTTGTGCCGGGCAGACTCAGGAATGGTCTTCGTGAAACCCATCTTTCTAGAAAAAGACAGAATAACCGTGCTGCTCAAAAATACTAAGTCCAGTAATATAACTAAATGGGCCAAACACCCATCCAGAGGCTCAATGGCATAACTGAAAATATCCTTCATCTCAGAGGACAGAAAAGAGATGCCCGACGCGAGAACCGAGTAACGGTACGGGTTACCATGCTGCGGCTGTTCGGCTTCGGTCATGGGAGTAATGATGGCACCGTCCTATCGTGGGAAAGTGGCCTATCATGAAGTGGAAACACCGACCCCTCGTCTGGCTCACCGCTCGCCTCCTATACAGCCACCTATAAATACGGCGCGGGGGAGAAAAAAGCAATCTTCCCCGAGCAAACCCTAGTTCCAATCTTCGCTTTCCACCAACCCTCCGCCACTCGCCGGAAAATGGAGTCGGGGAAGCGCTTGGCGGAGAGAGCTCGCCGAGCACACAGCCCCAGCGGCGACGCCCGAAACGACGGGTAGGTATCGCATTGTGTCATTATCACTTTTGTTGGAGAAGATATCGACGCCTTTCTGAATTTGCGCCAGAGTCCCGCTTTGGTGCGCCCGCACCGTGGCTCCTCCTCACCGCCGAAGAACCCGGAGAAGGGAGTAGCGGCGGGCGCCACGGATGGTGACACGGACGGTTGCCATGGCCGACCTCCGTGATCGGGCCGAGCGCCGTGATGACGGGCGCTGAGGTCGCCGAGGCAGAGGCGCCCGCCCGCTAACCAGGAGGCCGCCGACCTGCGGGTGGCCGAATCGAGGAGGAGGGAGTCCCAGCGGTGCTCCCCCGCAAGAGGCCGCCGCCGACCTCGGTGGGAGCAAATGGTGATTCTCCAAGAGCAGCTTGAGAACGCGCCCGGCGCGCATCCGGAAACGGTGTCCTGTGGTGTGCACCGTGCGGCGCTTTAATCGGCCGCTCAGCGCGTGTCCATGCAGAGCTCGACCTCGCCGGCCTCCCCGGAAGGCGAACGCGTCGCCGACCAGAACATCTTATCCAGACTTCGCCGACGCCGACGCCATAGCGAGAGGGAGGTGACCGCAGAGAAGGTCATCGAGGGCGCTCCATAGGACACCGGGCGGTTGTACCCAAGGCTCTTGGTAGAGGACTGCTTGTCGGCGATCCTTTGACGAGCTTCTTGGCTTCACCCCGATGCTCTAGCGGCGGGCGCTTGGTTGAGGACTGTTTTTTGCAGTCCCATGGGTTTACTAGCCTTGCCCCCAAAGCGCCATAGGATTTTGTAGTGACGTAATATATAGTAGTATCTAGGCATCTTGTGAACAGCTCTTAAGTAATGCTGGCTACCTTATATCTCTATTTGTAATGAAAAACTTGCAATGCCCAATATGCACGCCTTGTATGTTATGGCTCAAATCATAAATTGATCGAAAGCGATGCGCTTTTGAAGGGAACCAAGATTCTCATCTTTTTTGCAATCAATCGGTTGTTAATACCCTTATAACCGATCAAGCGGTCCCCGATGGGATAGATCGACCACTCTGTTTAGTACATTGTAGAGCAAAGTACGTGATCGCCAGCCTGATCTGGTCGACCAATTCTGAGTAGAAAAAATATCAAGTCCCCAGTTGACCGGTGGACCTAATGAGCAGTATAAAATGACTCTGGGCCCATCATAGTATTTTATACCGTATCGCTGTAAAAAACATACCCATGTAACGTGGCCCAAGAAAGCCCAGTTAAAAATTAGGGTAAACGGTTGTCAACAGCGATCTCCTCGGGGAGTCAATGGGCCAGCCACATAGTATAAATAGTCCGTCGGCCGCCGCCCGCATTTCACCCGCATCGATTGTTGTTGCCATTTCCTTCGCCGTCAATCTCGTCAATCTAGGCTTCCATCCAACACACCACCACTACTCATTCATCCCTCATTGGAGATCATGGGCAAGAAGGTGACAAAGGCCGAGACGGAGCGCAAGAAGTTTTGGAGGCGAACTGGGAGCGGTCATTTGTCGACACCGAGTCGTTGGCGGCAATGGCGAAGGGGGGCTTGCTTTGCCCCGAGGACTTGCAAGTGTGGAGAGCACCAGCCAAAGGTGATCGATTTCTGAACCCGCACCCGATGAGATTGTAGTTTTTGAGGATTACTTCCCTGGGGGATTAGGGATTCCAAAGCACAACTTCCTTAGGGATTTGTGTATTTTCTCGGGGATAGCATTGTGCAATCTTCCCCAAACTCAATCTTAACCCTAGCCATCTTCGTGACATATTGTGAGTGCTATCTGGGAATAGCGCCACATTTCAATCTCTTCCTAGTACTTGTATGTCCCGAAGAAGAAGGGTGTTGGATCCGAGGATCTCGGTGTAGCGCGGGTGCTACCTCGGCTCGAGAGAGGGTGTGAAGTCCAACCGGATGACCATCCAAAGACACCTCCAACACAAAGAACTGGATGAAGCGTTGGTTCTATATTAACCGAAATCTGGAAGGCCGACCCGGTCCCTCGCGACATTACCGCAATTTCGAACCAAATCCTAACCGGTCGGAGATGCCGGATAATAATGGAATGTCCCAGTTGAAGAACTGTTATCCTTGATGGATTTCAGCAATATTGATGGCATTGTGGTGGCCACCCAGTTTGTAGGGCACCGTATCTAGCCCTTGAAAGAAAGGATGCACTGCATGTTTGAATATGAGGGCCGCAAAGATCCTTCACGGGAAAGAGAGGAAAGTCTGGAGCCCAAGGAGATATCAACCCGGCTGTCTAAGATGTTTCAGAGCTATGCCTCGTATGAATACCCGAGGGACAAGTGTGGCTCCTTATCGTCTCAAGAATCCTCGCCCGAGGTATATAGTTATAAAAATTTTTTTTTTATCATTCTGTAATGCATTTGTAATTGTAACCCGATGTAATGACTGTTGTTGGAACAAGGCTCTTCGTGTATGTCTCCGATGTGCCTGTGGGAGACCGGCCGATCGTGGTGAGGCACTCAGGGGAGTAGAAAAAGGCCGGGCCAGCGCTGATGCCGAAGATGTTGAAGAGCGACCCAAGTCCCCGAAAAGACAATGGAAACGCAAGGCTACTGGCAAAGCACCGATGCCACCGCCACCAGAAAAGATGGCGAAACCCACCAAGAGCAAGCTTGGTGGTAAATTAAAGATTGGCGAGAGCGGGAACAACGACGCCGAGCTGTTATTGAGAGCTCGAGACTCGGGACTTCGTGAGGACATGATTCCTCTCCGAGCAAGAAGTTCGAGCCAAGCCCGCCAAAGAGCAATCCCAGCCGGCGCCGACCTTCGAGAAAGCGCCGCCCAACCGTCCCCCATGCTCGACCGGGGGCCTCGGGTAGCGCCAACAAGGAAGCCGGACATGGCCCCGAAGCCAACTACCGATCGACGCCCCAAAGGAGCCAAGAAACTCCAAAAACGGCGCAAGGCGAAGACAGAACCGAGGGAGGTCGGTGGTCGGCCTCCAAAGGAGGTAGCGGGCAGTATTTTGGCATGTCCTTCAAACGTCCTCTAGGTATCTTTGTTGATGAAGTCCTTGCTCATTTCTCGCAATGTAATTGATAGTGCCGGTATGATTTAACATAATTGAGTTGATAATTTGTGCCTAGAGAACCCAACGTTGATGAAAAGGGGAGCCGAGGATCGGCAAATGAGGTGGCGCCGACCGCACCGATGTGCAAGAGGACCGGGGGGACCCGGAGGTCGACCACCCCGTTTTGAAGGTACTCTTGCATCCCCTCCTCGTCAATCCCCCGAAGAGCCGCGAGGGCAGGAGATCGGTCATGTGGTGCGGACCGAAGCTCGCTCTGCCAATGTCGACAAGAGTGGACCAAAGAAAACGCCAAACCATCAAGACATGCTAGAGCCGATGGAAGAAATTCGGGGGCATCCGGAAAAGCCGAGGCGGGTCTATGGGAAGTCTAGCTTCATAGCCTGCCAGGAAAGTGGTGGTGAATGGCAGGTCTTTGAATCCAATGTCGACTCCCCGATTCAGGACAACATCGAGCATGGCTTTAAATTCTTGCAAGAGCATGTGCAGGTACGCCGATGGTCCTGGGAACCTTGTCAAAGTGTGAGCTATTAGCCAGAACTAACAGCCATGTTTATTTAGGGGTTGCAAAATCTTCTTTGGCTTGCAAAGGGCGCAATGATCGAAAGCGATTCCGACCAATCATGGCCGAGAACCAGGCGCTGCGGGGAAGACAATGCAGCCCCGACCTATAAGGTCAATGTCTTTGGAGGGCCGAAAAAAAGGTAGAAATTTATTGCTATTTTGTCTACATTACGCCGCAGGCTTTACTCGTGGCTTGACACATGACTTCATTGTAGATCTTAAAGGTGAAAAGGAGAAGGGCTGAGCAACAGGTCAAGGACTGAAGGCCGAGATAGCGGTATGGAAAACTGCCTTTACCCGATCTTATAGGTATGATATGCCCTGCTGGTTTTATGCTACATGGATTTGCCGACCTCCGGAGCAAACACATGGCTCAGTTCCGGACGCTATCTGAGGAGAACACACGCATCAAGGAGCGGTGGCAGTTGGTCGAGATGGGACCGAAGCCCCTAATGAAGGTCTTGTCGCCGGGAGAGGCAGCCGTGCTTGATCCGGCCTTACCGCCCGAAGCGGTTATAGGTGTGTGTCGGCCGAGCATGTGAGTCGCTTTAAAGACTACACCCAAGATCTTTGGCCGATTTGTTGTTTGCTTCGGTGCTTGTCCCCGGTACGGACGCATTATCCCAAGATCGACCTGAAGAGGATCGAGGAAGGAGCAATGGCGAAAGCTACACATCGGATCAAATGAAGACACTCCACGCCGACTTCTGGACACCGCCGCCCGTTGTAATGCAAAACATCTCTCTCCTTGATGAAGGATCTCGCCACCTATCTCCGCAGTAGGATTAGGAGTACTTTTGTTGTAACATGAACACACTTCACTTTATTTTGCGCCCGGCCTGTATGCGGGTTAAGTGCGCCGGTCTTATTGATACCTTCGCCGTGATGGATCTGGGAAGAAAACAGCGCATGGGGGTTATAAAAATTAAGTAATAGAATCTAGAGAAAGCCGTAATTCTACTGTAAATTTTTTAGGAAAAGATGGGTGAACCTAAAGCCCGTAATTCCTCTCGAACATATCAGCCCTTACGGTACGTAGGTGACCTTTGTGGAACGGCACTGATGCGGAACTCTTAGGACCCTAGTACCCATAGGGAGGTAGTCAAGTAACCCTCCAATGCTCTGTGGCTCAGAGCCGTAACACGTAACGGATGAGTTAAGAGAAGCTACCGCTTCTGATAGTCCCTGTTGAGGTATTGCGGACTGGTCGGTAAACCCAAAAAATATTGTTTGATCAATACAGAAAACATGTTGAAGCAAGTGGGAGCTTTTTATTGACCACGAAAAAGGTACATAAAAGAGGAAAGGTACATATCTTTATTCTATTCTTTTGTCAGGGATAGAATCTTATAAGCTGTTCTATGTGCCATGAGTTAGGCTCTTCGATGCCATCTAAAGTGCAGAGCCTATAGGATGTAGGCCTAGTTACTGCCTTTATCATGAATGGCCCCTCCCAAAGGTGTGAGGACAGCTTTTGTAACCCTTCTCGTCTTACGCTTGCACCGAGAACAAGATCGCCGACCACGAAAAAACAACTTTAGACGTTACGGTTGTAGTAGCGACGCAACGTGGCCAGGTACCGAGCATTCTGAACGCATGTGTCGAGGTGTCGCTCTTCCAGGGTGTTGATGTCGAGCTCTCATGCTTCATCCGAGGTGTCGTCATTGTAATATTCGATTCTAGGGGAACGGTGCGCTACCTCTCGTGGGTAGGACGGCTTCGAACCGAATATCATGAAATATGGAGAGACACACGTGCTACGACATGGTCGTGTGCGTAGTCCCCTGCACTACCGCCGGGAGCTCTTTCATCCAGCGTCCTGGGTAGAGAACGTCTTCGCGGAATAGTCGTTTCCGTAGGGCGTCGATAATCATCCCGTTGGCGCGCTCGACCTGGCCGTTAGCCCTTGGATGAGCGACAGACACGTACTTCACTTGTATGGACAAGTCATCACAAAAGTCCCGAAATGGCTTCCCGTGAAAGTACCGCCGAGGTCGGTGATGATCTTTGTCGGGTGTGCCAAACCGTGAAATGACATCATTGAGCATCTCGGCGGCTTTTTGGGTCATTGTTGCCGTTACGTGGGGTTTATACTCTATCCACTTGGAGAATTTGTCTATGAGGACATAGACGTATTTAAAACCGCCTGGTGCTGTTTTTAAATGGTCCGATCATATCGAGTCCCCGCATGAAAAGGCCGTGAGACCGGGATCGTCTGGAGTTCACGTGCGGGGGGCGTGTATCCGCTTGCAAAGAATTGGCAATTCTTGCAATGCCGGGACTAGGTATTCTCGTCGGCCCGCGAAACTAGGCCAATAGAATCCAGCTCAAGGCTTTGCCGACCCGATTGTTCGGGAAGCCGCCTGGTTTCCACAAGAGCCTGAATGAATTTCTTGGAGGAGGTCTACGCCATCCTCCGGTGTGACGCACTTCCGGCACCTCGGACTTGGCGTTCTTCCGCATGAGCTGACCATCGACCCGATATATAGTGGCGGCTTCTGGATTAGTCGATCAAGATCATCCTTATCGCTCGGCAAGACCTTACTCGTGAAGTACTTGGATGAAGGGTGTGCGCCATCGATCGAAGACGTCGTAGGCAACCGGGTCGGTCAGCTCATTAACCGAGGATACCACCGGCTCGGTCTTTGGTTGCTCCACGAGGGACCGCCTGTGGTGATGGTTCAGTGCGCGGCTTTCGCCGATTTGTTGCTCTTCCCGGATGGAAGGAGTAACCGATCCTGGACAAAGACTCCGTGGGGACCTCTGCTTTCGGGACGACCCGAATTTGGAGAGCTCGTCCATTGCCTGGTTTTCACTTCTTGGGATATGAATGAATTCAAGGCCGTAGAATTTGTCCTCAAGCTTGCGGATTGCCGCGACGTAGGCGTCCATCTTCTCATTGGCGCTTGATCCCCAGTCTTTGTTTATTTGGTTGATGACCAAGGCCGAGTCACCATAGACTAAGAGCCTTTTGATCCCGGCTCAAGCGCAATGCGGAGTCCATGCGGTGCGGCCAAATATTCGGCCGTGTTGTTGGAGGCTTTGAAGTGAATACGAAGGACGTATCTCAACTTTCCTCCCGAGGGAGCGATGAAAAAAATTCCTGCGCCCGGCTCCTCCTATGTTCAAAGATCCATCGAAGTACATCCTCCATTGCTCCTGCACCGAGTTGGACACGGGTAATGTCATATCAGTCCATTCGACCAAAAAAGTTAGCCGATTGCACGAGACTTGATGGTGGTCCTGCTGCTTGAAGCGTAGCTCGAAAGGGCCGAGCTCGACGCCCACTTGACGATCCGACCAAGTAAGCGTCTTTATTGCGCGCAGATATCTCCCAGCGCATATTCAAGTGACAACGGTAATGCTATCTTGTTGAAAGTAATGAGAGACCTTCCTCTTTGTGACCAGAATCGCATAGAGGAGTTTTGAATATCTTACTTCTCGCTTAGTTTCATTGAGCACCTCGCCGATGTAGTAAATCGGTCGTTGGACGGGGGTAGACAGATTGCTTGCTCTTTCCGCCGACCACCAATACGGTGCTGATTACTCTATCGGTTGCGGCAATATAGAGTAGCAAGCGCCGTCTACAACGGAGCTGTGAGGAGGAGTGGTGACGGCAGTGCGTCTTTAGCTCATTGAAAGCAGCGTCGGCTTCTTCGGACCATACGAACTTCTCTTTGGCCCCGAGTAACCGAAAGAAGGGAAGGCCTTTGTCACCTAACCGGGATATGTACACGCTTAAGGCTGCCATGCACCACATCAACTTTTGGATATCTTTTACGCACTTGGGAGGCTTCATATCCGGGGCGATTTTTACTTTTTTCGGGGTTAGGGGCGTATGCCGTCCCGGCCGTGACGACACTACCGGCGGTACCTCGGAAGGTACACCAAACACACACTTGTTCGGTTTAGCTTCCACCGAAAGACGTTAAGGGCTTTGAAAGTCTCCTGTCTGGGGTCCTCAACCGGTGTTGAGGCCTTTACGGTTTTCACCACTACGTCATCTACGTAGGCCTCACATAACCCATCGCAGATTTCTACTTCAAGGCATTCTTTGTATGGCCATTTGTATGTTGCACCAGCGTTTTTTAAGCCAAACGACATGGTCATATAGCAATAGGCCCCGAAGGGAGTGATGAAGGATGTCTTTTCCTGGTCGTCTAGGGCCAGGGCTATCTGGTGATAGCCTGAGTAGCAATCTAAGAAAGAGAGCAGTTGGCAACCCACAGTTGAGTCGACCACCTCGTCGATGCGAGGGAGCAAGAAGGGATCCTTGCGGTAGTGTTTGTTGAGATCGGTATAATCAACGCACATTCTCCATTCATTATTCTTTTTGCGTACAAGGACCGGGTTTCCTAACCAGTCCGGATGAAATACCTCTCTAATGAAACCAGCATCTAGGAGCCTGGTAATCTCTGCCCTTATCGCCTCCTTCCTGTCCCGAGCAAATCATCGTAGCTTCTGCTTGACTGGTTTGGCTGTCTCGGAGACATTAAGGAAGTGCTCGGTCCGTTCCCTAGGGACACCGGGCATGTCCGCAGGTTTCCAAGCGAAAACATTTATGTTCTCCTGCAGGAAACGGATGAGCGCGTCTTCCTATTTGGGGTCGAGGTCGGCCCCTATCATAGCGGTCTTGCTTGGCTCGCCGGGGGGACCAAAGGGACCTTCTTGTGCGCCTTGTTAACCTCTTTGGGGGCGGTTGTTGTGCTGCTTCATCGGACTTCAAGTTCAGCGGGCTTGGATACTCGAAGGCGGTAGGTGACTTCCTCCAAGCGACCTTTTGCTTCTTCGGCCGGCGGCGGCGAAGGCACTTGTCTCACAAGCATGGGCCATGAGGACATTACCGCGCAGGGACAAGATCCCCTGCTCGGTTGGCATCTTGAGGACAAGGTAGCCATAGTGCGGGATAGCCATGAACTTGGAGAGAGCTGGTCTTCCCAGAATAGCGTGGTAGACGCCGTTGAAATCAGCCACGATGAAGTTGACGTAGTCGACGCGGAAGTGTTGCGGTGTGCCGAACTGAACGGGCAGTGAGATCTGCCCGAGGGGCATAGAAGGCTTGTCCGGCATGATACCCCAGAAAGGCGAATCACAGGGCTCGAGCTGTTCTTCTGGTAAGCCGAGTTCTAGGAAAGCGCTGCGGAACAGAATGTTTAAGGCGCTGCCACCGTCGATCAGTACTTTTTCAAAGCGGACGCTCCCAATGACTGGATCAAGGATCAGGGAAACGACTAGCTTCTAGAAGCTTGGCCCACATGTCCGACCGGCTGAACGATATAGCCTGCTCAGACCAGGCTGGAGCCCTGACGTCGGCGACGAGCTGATCTGCCTCGGTGAGGGCGACGATGCGACGTCTGAGGAGCTTTTTCTCCCTCGCGTTTTCGGTTGCGCCTTTGCCCCCGAAGATGTAAGCGGTTACATGCTTCTCTGGGTCCTTATAGGCGTGGCGAGGGTTCTTGCCGTCTTCTTCTTCATCGTCGGACTTGGGGCGTGAGGCAGGCTTCCTTGGATAGTCCTTCTTGTTGGTGCGCTGCTTCTTTCGAGCGAAGATGCGGGCGAAGCCATGACATTCACCGAAGGTGTGTCCTCTGTTCGGAGGACGGGGGCAGTCTTTATTCAATATTTTGTCGTACTCGCTGAGGTCGCCATCAACATCTTGCTTCTGCCCCTCGTCGGCGTTGTAGACAGAGTCACGTTGCCGACCACTGCGGTAGCGACGGTTGTCGTTGTCGTCGTTCCGTCGCTCCTGTGGTCGATCATTGCCGCGATGGTTGCGGTCATCACGGCGGTTCTTTGCCCCGATCGTCGCTGGGCGGGGTGGTGCGATCATCTCTCTTGAAGTTGCGACGATCGGGTCCCCGGCCTCGGCCACGATCACGGGTCCCTGTCGTCGTCCTCATGAGGCTTAATGCGCTTGTAGAGGTCGGTGCAGCCGTCCTCATAGAGGGCTTCGTAGACCCGTGCCCACTCTGGGCAATGCTTTGAACATGTCCTCCATAGTGGAAGGGTTCTTCCGAAGGAGTTCCTTCCCGGAGGTCGAGGTTCTTGGCGTCGGAGTCCGGAGATAAAGATGTCGATTGCTTCGGGCGAGAGGTCGGCGAATGTAGTGCCGGGAGTGACTCGTGGTGTTTGGAGTCGTGTATTTGGGACAGCTCGTACTTCAAGCCCGGTTGCTCACAAGTTGGTCGGTAGTTATCCACAAACATCTCTCGCAGGTGAGGCCGGTTGTGGATTGAACCATCCCTCGGCGTAGTAGCCACCGGTTGGCGGATTCGCCGAGTACTACCGGGAGGTAATTGGCCATGGCGAGCTCATCGCCACTGCGGCCCCGACGGTGGTTTAGTAGATCACCATCCATTTGCTCGGGTCGGCCTTGCCGTCGTAGTGCACGAGATCCCGATCTTGAAGTTTACGGGCGATTGACTTGGCGCGATCGCTCGGAGAAACACACAGGGCACAGGGCCCCGTATCGAGCTCGGTATCTGTCGTTGATGACGTCACGGAGATCGGACAGATGTGGTTGGTTGACTTCTTGCGGGGCACTAGGTGGCCGGTTGCCATGGCCTTCTAGTCGGTTAGGACGACCACGGTCCTGTCACACGCGGTGACTTTCCCTGTCCCGATCGTTGGCTCCACCTCCTTCGGCTCGATCGCGTCGAGAGCTGCAGGAGCGACGGCTCCTGGAGGGTCCGGCGGACGGCTCACGCATGATGTTTACTAGAGCCTCCGCGGCGTTGAGGTGGTCTAAGACGGCCTCGATCTCTGGCGTGGGTTGCATGTTGCGGAGTCGCTCGACCGCTACAGCGATGTTGGCACTGGGCGTCTTGTGGACCCGTCGTTCGTCGACTAGATCAAACTCGTTGGCGAGGTTTCTGGGCGGCATCCTCCCTCTTTGGCGTACTGCTTGAGGGGCGGGTGGCGGATCGGCGTCAGTGTCTTGCGCTCCGTCCGTCGCTGCTCCGCCGTCAGCAGCTTGGACTTCTGGTTGGGGTGGTGGCTGAGCCTCGAGCCGGCGTCGCGCCCGATCTGCATTGCGGGCCAACCTCTCTTCCCGATCTTGAGGAGTTTCTATGATAGGCTCTCCTTCGTCTTGGCTGATGTTGAAGACGGTCCTTCCGAAACCCGGCGGATATTCTGGGAAATTGGTGACGTCCACGAGCTGCGCCATCCTCTTAGTGAAGTCGTCGTCGTTGGACTCAGTGGCCGTCGAGGAGCCTGCTGCGTCATCCAAACCCGAGATAGAGCTTGAGCCAGCCTCCTCCTCGATGGTGGGGAGGGAGTGACTGGAGGCCTCCTCGCTGTGAACATAGTTGATGGTGTGGCTAGCCGTCCCATCAAGGTGGAATTCGACCAGTTGAGCTGGTGGCCGTTGCTGAGCATAGAGCCGTCTCTCCAGCTGTTGCTGATACGCTGTAGATGCGTTCTGCATGCCAAAGGGGAAGGGTTCCCGTATCGGCACGCCCCGTGGACTGATCCACGGGCTCGACCGACCAGTTGCCGGCTGCCGACGCTGTCGCCCCAGCTGGGCTCTCCGCAGACCAGTACCTGCGGGAGGAACGCGACCCTGGCGGTCGTGCTGAGGTTGGACCATGGTCGGTCTCTGGACCTGCTGTCCGTGTCGATTTGCGCGGGCCTGAACACCGCGTTGAGGACGAAGCCCGATCAGGTCGGACCTTGGTCCCCGAACTCGCCTGGCACGGGCCTGTGCACCGTGCAGCGGTTGTACCGTGGCCAGATTGGAATCTGGGCAATGGAACTGACTGGCGCGAACCTGAGTGTTACGCCTGGTCGCGGTCAGGTCGGAGCCTGGGCGACGGAAAGGATTGGCGCGGACCTGAGTGCCACGCCTGGCTGCTGCCAGACTGGGATCTGGGCGGCGCGAAGGACCGGTGTGGGTTGGGGCCCGGCGCCGGCGTCGTTGGACCATGGTGAAGCCGTCATCGTCGGGCCGGTTGCGGACCGATTCCAACTGGTCGATAATCTCCTCCAGACCTCTCCCGAGGTGATCGATGGACTCGATGAGATCGGAGTTATCGATCTGCCTCCTCTGGTAGCGAGGCAGTGGTGGACGAGTTGCCGGTCGTGGTCCTCTAGTGTCACGAGAACCGACCAATTTATAAAAGCATAAGTAAAAAAAATCACTCGCTAAGCAAGCAATTGTCACACTTAAGCCGTTATAAACCCGGTAGTCCGGAAATCTCGAAGGATTTCAAACCAAACATCATCAACCAAGATCGTATGGGTTTAGCGTTGCCATTCACACGTTACAACATTTCACAAATAGTTTGACGACATCAGAGTGCGGAAATTAAAGTTATTACAATCCGAGTCTTCAAATTCAAATAGCGGAAGTAAAGTAGTTTTAGAAGCTCAACCCAACTCACACATTTCAGATAAATAGAGTGCCAGGCCACAGTCTATCCATCAAAAGCACGTTGGGGAGAATAGTAGAGATTGACCTTGCCCCAGGTCTTCTAGTCCACAGGAAAAGACAAGTGGCGCAGTACCTGTGGAAGGTATGCCCGTCTGCACAAACAACAAGCGGGAAAAACCCTGAGTACAAGAAGGTACTCAGCTAGACTTACCCGTCTGACTCAAAAGTAAAAGACTCCAAGGAGTATGACAGGCTTTATCGGGAGGTAGCTCGACTCATTTGCATAAAAGCGAGAGTAATAATTAAAGTGACAGCTCAGCTTAATCATTTCTATTTAAGCTAGGTAAGCACCTATACTATTCATCATTATAGTATATTATTCATGATTAAGCAAGCAAGTAGTAACCGTAGCCATAAACATCAGCTTAACTCATCATCATCATTAACCATATTCCATAATCATTACTACGATGTTGCGGCTCAAGTCAAGGTGTTCACTTTGTCCAGAACGATGGCGATTCGAATCGATTACTACGAGCTCGGGGGGTATTCCTCACACAAACCACACTCACCCGCTAAAGTGAGCTACAGATCACCGTGGCACGTATCCAGGAAAAACAAAGCGCGGTCTCGCATGGAGCCACCGTACCCGGGGACCGCCCGATCGCCTTAGCCCGGCCAAGGCGGACCTCGGACTTACTCTTCGGCGCCCACTGTGGTCCCCATCCATCTCCAATACGGTGCGAGCGGGTCGAGAACCGGCCCGGATAGTGTTAGGCTTCGCGGTCGGAAGTGCTTATCCGGCCAGCTAAATGTGAGGCATGCGTTCAATATGACTTGGGGTACAACAACAGCGATGCGGTCCTTAATCGACCACAGGCGGAATCACTATGGTCCAACAACCCCATAAGACTCCGTCCGGTCTCCATTTATCATAACCAGGACCATCAACCAGATGATATCAACATAAGCTTTTCCATCAATCATAGGTAACCACCTATCTCGCGGATGACAGGAAATCACCCGACTTCTACCGTCTAAGCAGGCTAAGCATAAAACTCGCCCTAGACTAGCGAGGGGTATATCAAGGTGGGTAATTCAAGGGTAAAGCAAGGATATAATGCATCAACGGTGTCACACAACTCCTAAACTTAATGCAACAATCATAAAGCATAATTAGACTGTTAGGAAGCATAGGTAAGTGAATGCTCCGGGGCTTGCCTTTCTCCAAAGCGCAGGGCTTAAGATCGGGCGCGCTTGGATCTCCTTCTTGACTCCGGGACACCATTACAGGGATTCCTCCTGCGAGCCTGTATGATGCATGTGCGTATGTGTGAGTGCAACGAATGCATAAGTAAGGCATGATGATGCATAATGCTCATGAGTGCTCACATTCATACTATTTGATAGAGTAGATGCATATCTCCTCTCTATTAACAATCTACTTTACTTACTGAGTATGTGCATATCTCTTCTCTATCTACTTAGAGACGAGCATGAAGAAAGGTGGTACGCGGCACACACACACAAGCGTAACATTAAGCTAATTCATGCAGACTGAATATTTCAGTCATACCATTCATCAACAAGTACCAGCAACAAATACATACCATGACTATTCCAAAAAGCGTAGCAAAACTCATTAAAGCATTTAATTAAAAGGCTTATCATTTCATGTAAAACTAGCACTTGAACTGTGACTTATTTTTTACACAGTCCATAAAATTCTATAAAAATTACAGTAGCTACATCATGCCAACAAGGACTCATGATAAAAAATTTTATTACATTTTATAGCATATCATGGCCTACACAAAAATAACAAGTAACAGGATAGAAAAGCACATTTAATTACTTTGCATAGTGAAAAGTATCCAACAATAGATTTCACATTTTTCATAGATGCTTATTAGCACAAGAACAGTCACTAAAAATTATCAGGCCTTGATTCCTCATAATTAATTTACTATGAATTAAACAAATAAACAGCCTAAAATGCATTTAAATCACAACTCAAAAATTTTACACAGGAACTGCATGACAACCATTTTTACTAGAAAGTAAATCATACAACAAAGCTAACAAAAGAGGAAGCACATTTTTCTGAGCTACAAGCAATTTACTAGAAATAAAACTAGATTTCAGCCTTTTTAGCATTTAAATAAAACTACACAGGGAAATATCACAAAAATAGCATTTCATATTTTTCCCCTGGTAGATCTACTCACAAGAAACACAGCAAAAACTTGTTTCACCAGATTTGGATTTATAATTTGCAAACTATGTATTTTGGAAGCATTTACACAATTTCTAGAAAACATTTTCAAGTAAAACAAAACTTAAAACACTGTGTACAGCGGTCCATTGGACCGGGGTCACTTGGCGGCGGGACCCGCAGCCCACGGGCCCACCATCCGGTGAGCCGGAAGCGAGGGAGGCGCTGGGCCGGCGTTCTTCGCCCGGCGGCGAGCCCCCGGCAACGCGGCCTACATCCCTAAACGCAACTCGGCACGGCGGATCGATTGGTGGTGGTAGCGAGGTCAACCGGTGGCCGAATCATCACCGGCGATGACCATGGCGGCGCGGCGACGCTGCAGGTCAGCGAACCGGCCGTCTCTGGCCATGGCGAGGCCAGGCGAGGAGCGGCGAGCACCTGCGAGCGACGTCGGAGCTTCTACGGACCCTAGCGACTCGATTTCACTCAAGAATGGTGGCTGGCCGTGGTATGGCAGCACGGCGGCGAGCATAACCGCCGTTGAGGCCACAGTCCGGCGAAATGGAGCCTTAATCGGCTCATCCATCTACTCCTACGCGAAGAGCTAACCCTAACGCTCATGAAACGCACGAAGGCGTGGAGGAAGAAGGAGAAGGGCGCGGTGGTTCGCGCGAGTCGCAACCGCGGCGGAGTTCCGCCGCGCCGAAGGAAGAAGACGGCCTGATTGGCCCTTACCGTGCGGCGTCTTCGTTGACAGAGGGCGTAGCGAGGTGCGGGTAGAGCTAGCGGAGCGATTGCGCCTTGCCGGCGGGTGGTCGCGCGGGCGGGTGCCGAAACGGCGGCGAGCTTGCCGCGGCGGCGGTTCCGCAGCCCGCCTAGGTACGCCGGCTAGCTGCTGCTGCTTCTGCTATGAGCGAGGGAGAAGCTGGGCGAGTGAATGAGGGAGGGTAGGTTGGCGGCGCCCTCGGATCCTCTTCAAGTCACCACTGGCCGGCCTCGGGCGTCGGCTCCGTCACGCCCGGCCGCCACGCGGCGGCATACGCCCGACTTCGGTCGGGGCAGCGCCCCATGCCTTGCGCTGCTGGTGGGCGGCCGGCGGGCAGTGGGCCGACTTGGGCGAAATAGGCCTGCTTTCGTTCGCGGGTTTGCTCTTCTTTTTTTTTTTTAATTGTTTCAAACCAAAACTGATGCAAAATTGTCGTTTTGAGCATTTAAAAAGTATTTTCATGAGAAGGTCCAAAAACAAAAGTTGTAGCTTTTGAAAAGTTACAAATTTCACATTTAAGGACCTCGGCCAAATTCTTTTTATTTTGATCTCTGCAAAAATCCATGTCTTGTAGGTTTTAGGGAAAAGGGCTTTTGACATATTTATTTTAAATAGCGTTTTGCAAACTTTAATCACACACTTAGCACAAACTGAAACACTAATTAACACTAAGCATATTGATGGCTAACGGCAAGCACTAACAAGCATTTAACATAATTAAAAGCATCCATGGCAATTCAAATTAATTTAAAGGTGCACATGAAATGGCGCTTGATTTGAATGCATGATCAATGCTTAATGGTGCTTATGCTTAATGAAATGCAAATGCTAAGCATGCTTAACACTTGAGGTGTTACAGCCCTACCCCCTTAAAGAAATCTCGTCCCGAGATTTGGGTTTACTAACCAGGTTTTATGGAATTCGGGATAAACTTCTTTCGGGTAATCCTCGGTTTCCCATGATGCATCTCTATCATCATGGTAGCTCCACAACCTTGTAAGTGCGCACCAAACGATTCCGAGTAACTCTTTCTTTGCTATCAACAATTCTCACGGGCTCTTCTTTATAGACCAGATCAGCTGCTAGCTTCAAATCTTGCTCATCAACTCTTTCTTCGGGCACACGCAAACACTTCTTCAGTTGAGAGATGTGAAAGACCGGAAAGATAGAACTCATTGACTCAGGCAACTGCAACTTGTAAGCAACTTCACCTCTTCTTTCAAGAATCTTGTACGGACCCACATATCTTGGTGCAAGCTTCCTCTTGGCGCCAAACCTTTGTGTACCCTTTTTCGGTGAAACTCTGAGGTATACATAGTCACCAACTTCAAACGTTAAAGGTCTTCTTCTATTGTCAGCATAACTCTTTTGTCGGGACTGTGCATCTTTCATATGTTCTTGGATAGTTCGAACCTTCTCTTCAGCTTCGGGAACAAAGTCAATACCGTAGTATCTCCTTTCTCCAGCTTCTACCCAATTCAATGGAGTTCTACATTTTCTGCCATACAAAGCTTCAAACGGTGCCATCTTGATACTCTCTTGATAACTGTTGTTGTAGGAGAACTCGGCCAAAGGTAGCCAAGATTCCCATGAACCTTTAGCAGACAGCACACAAGCTCTCAACATATCTTCAAGAACTTGCTTAAGTCTTTCAGTCTGACCTGAAGTCTGAGGATGATAAGCAGTGCTGTGCAATAACTTAGTACCCATACCTTCATGCAAACGGGTCCAAAAGTGAGCAGTGAACTGCGACCCTCTATCAGATACGATGGTCTTGGGTACCCCATGCAAACGGACAATCTCCTCAATGTACAGGTCAGCATATTGAGGTGGCCTGTAGGTTGTCTTGACAGGTAAGAAGTGAGCAGACTTGGTTAGTCGATCAACGATCACCCAGATGGAGTCATTCTCTTTCTGTGTAGTTGGTAAACCTATGATAAAATCTATACTGATATCATCCCACTTCCAAGCGAGAATTGGTAGGGGTTTCTGTAAACCTGTCGGCTTCATGTGAATGGCCTTGACACGACAACAAATATCACATCGAGCCACATACGCTGCTATCTCTTTCTTTATCTTGGTCCACCAATACCGAGGTCTCAGATCATGATACATCTGGTTGCTTCTAGGGTAAATGGATAGCTTGGAAAGGTGAGCCTCATCCATTATCTTATTCTTGAGTTCTCGATCCTTCGATACGATAAGACGAGCATCGAACCAAAGTACACCATTGTCATCCAGTCTGAAGTGCAGAATTGATTCCTTTTTCATCTTTTCTTTAAGGTGGTAGATGCCAGGATCGGTCTTTTGGCCTTCAGTGATCTGTTGATCGAGAGAACACCGAACTTGGATATCATGCAGGACTGCAGGATGCATCAGATTGAACTTCTCTTCATTCAACGGCTTCACAGCATGATGATGTAACTTGCGACTCAAAGCATCTGCAACTACGTTTGCCTTGCCAGGGTGATAGTGCACTGTCAAGTCGTAGTCCTTGATCAACTCTAACCATCTTCGCTGCCTCATGTTGAGTTCAGGTTGGGTAAAGATGTACTTGAGACTCTTGTGATCCGTATAGATATTGCACACATTTCCCAGCAGATAATGTCTCCATATCTTTAATGCATGCACAACTGCAGCTAACTCCAGATCATGTGTGAGGCAGTTGACTTTATGTTCTCTCAACTGACATGAAGCATAAGCAATTACTCTGCCATCTTGCATCAACATATAACCCAAACTAGTCTTCGAAGCATCACAGTACACATCCAACGGCTTCTCGATATCCAGCTGTACTGGAACAGGGGCAGTGGTTAGCAATTCTCGCAAGGTGCGAAAGGCTATCACACATGCCTTTGTCCAGACAAACTTGTGTTCCTTCTGTAGCAGACTTGTCATTGGCTTGGCAATCTTAGAGAAATCTGGAATGAAACGACGATAATACCCTGCCATTCCAAGAAAACTCTGAACTTTTATGAACTGATGTCAGTGCCTTCCAATCCATAACCTTCTGTATCTTGTCTGGATTAACTGAGATATCACTTTTAGAGATGATATGACCAAGAAAAGCAGCTTCCTTAAGCCAGAACTCGCACTTGCTAAACTTGGCATACAGCTGATGCTCTCGAAGTCTGGTTAACACAACCCTCAGATGCTTGGCATGTTCTTCTTCATTTGCAGAGTAAACCAAAATGTCATCCAAGAATACAATCATAGACTTATCCAACTCCAGCATAAAGACTGATTCATTAGATACATAAAGTATGTAGGAGTATTCGTCAAGCCAAACGACATGACGAGATACTCGTACAACCCGTATCTAGTAACGAACGCAATTTTATGCACATCTTTCGGACATATCTTGATTGGATGGTACCCTGACCACAAGTCAATCTTGGAGAACGCCTTGGCTTTAGACAACTGATCAAATAGAATATCAATTCTCGGCAGAGGATACTTGTTCTTGATTGTTACAACATTGAGTGGCCGATAATCAACACACAGCCTCAAGGAGCGATCTTCCTTCCTCACAAACAAAGTTGAACAACCCCATTCAGAAGTACTTGGTCTGATGAAACCCAACTTCTTCAGCTCGTACAACTGCTTCTTCAACTCTGCTAGCTTATTGGGAGACATATGGTAGGATCTATTGGATGCAGGTGCTGTCCCAGACAATAGGTTGATTGCAAACTCAATCTCCTTATCAGGTGTAACCCAGGTAACTCTTTGGGAAAAACATTAGAAAACTCATAATAACTGGAGTGTCATGGACGGAAGAAGCTTGAATCGAGCATATCTGCTTGGCCGAGTCTACTCTCGGCGGTAGGCGCACTTGGAAAGTGCCAGAACCATCGGGGTTTCTCAAGGTACAGTTCTATTTCCAGTATCAATCACAACTTGACGATCCTTCATCCAATTCATACCAAGGATAACATCTAAGACAAACTTGGCATAACTATCAAATTAACTTTAAGCCCTTATCTCCAATACCAGAGAAGCACGCTTAACCACCTGATTGGCTAAGATACCCGCACCAACGGGGCTGATACGATAACCATACCCTAATTCCATGAACTCTATCTTAGGCCTTCGTGCAAATGCTTACTCATGAAAGAATGTGATGATCCAAAGTCAAACAAAACAACTGCAGGGTGTTGGTTGATAAAACACCTATTGGCAGTCGCGGTTCTTCTATTGCCGTGGCTGATTCTAATTCTTTCTTTGAGGTGGTTTGAACCTTGCACCAGGAACTGGTGGTCGATACTGAGAATGGTTTGGTACGGGAGCTCTTGCCTAAGAAGGTCCAGACTCAGAAGCCCTCTTGCGAATCTCGGAGGCAATATAGATGTTGCTGTTATTCTCTTGGGTCAAGCAGTCATCGACAAAGTCATTGAATGTAACTCGATTATTGGTACTCAGAGACTTCAATATCTTTAGATTGAGACATCAATTGAAGCTTGCGATCTACTTAGCATCAGTGTTGATATACTCATGAGCATAGTGAGAAAAAGTGGTTGAAGGCGTGCAGATTCTTCAGTCATGATCTTGGTACCTTGCATAAGCCTCATGTTCTCAGAAAACTTCATTACCTTCAAACTAGATGGAAAGATCGTACGATGATGTGACTATCGTGTCCCACGAGAGTAGCACTACTCTACAAATGGTCAACTGAATCCTTTGTCTACCATCTCTTGTAGTCTGTTACGGTTTAAGTCAAAGGCCTATTCTTCTAGGTGTCCTCTTCTTGCAACTACAGCAGGAAACTCGATTGCAAACGGTTCTATGGAAATCTTCTGATAGGAAAAGGAAGATAACCAAGGGAAGAATCATGGTAAGATAACACACTGATGTAGCTGCTATAATGGATCCTGACTACAACCACGATACCAGCGCGTGCCGAGCAGCACAACCATGTGTGTGCACCCACAGGAGGCCCTCGGTTTCGTCGCGGCACCGTTAGTTAGAAATCAAGACGCCCTTATAGACTATACATTTAATGTGACATCTCACATGACATAGACAGATCTTGCACGGATAGGCACCATGTAAGACAAAAGGAAGCAAACAATGATGATCACAAGGTTGGAAGAGACAACAAGGAAAAGATTAGAGGACAAGGCATGGCACCAGACAAACATGAATAAGTCATGTGCCTAAAATTGTTGTGATCAAATACAAGGTTAACTGAAGTTGGGCCCAAATTGGGCAGCAACATAAGACCAAGGTCAACAAGGGTGTAGATGTCACTACCTTCACTATTGCTTTCAGGGTTCTCCATCTCAGGCCTTGCCACAACATCCTCTTCTAACTTCATGTTGCCTCCAGCTGTTACAGTGACACCAGGCTCCATCTAAGCTATGCCAGGATGATGAAAAGGTTGGATCTGGTTGCAAGGTTGGTGGATAGCTTCATGCAAGTTGTTGTTGTAGCCCTCCGGGTGTGCAAGCTGCTACCCTAGGTCTGGCAGTCGAGCCCTCAGAATATTCTCCATGTGCCAGACTTTTATTCCTCTGATCAAGCACATGGGCAAACATGTGCTCGCAGTTCTTGTGAGCGGTAGTTAGACACCCCATCTAACCATGCAACTCTAAGGATCTCCTGGACCGCATTCTCATCTTCTCTGGGCTGCCTGATCCTTGTCCAGAGCCATCTGAGCCAACTTTGTTAGTAATCTCTCAATCTCAGTGCCATGATGACACTATGCCTGATGCTTCCCCCAAGAGCATGGCCAACTGCGGCAACGATACTCCTAGGCTACACTCCACTCCAGCGTAGGTCTGCATCATAGCGATCATGACACTCATAGCTGCGCTGTCATTGTGCTATTGCTCATCACTACCTCCCTCTAGAGACATTTCCTCAGCTGACCCTATGCCGTAGTATAGGGATCATCCCTAGAAAACATTCTAGTGAGATCAGTGGTAAGCTTCTCTGGAAACCTGTCCATGAGGTCTCGCATCACCAAGAAAGCTACCCTGCTGGTGGCCTCCTCGGGAGTAGTGCCCATGGACCCAAAGGACTGTCTATTCCAGTCTGAGTCATCCTCCCTAGATGCAATGATAACCTCCACATAGACCATCGCACCCTTACAAAGCCCCTCTTTGCTCCAGTGGTAGCGAGGCTCCTTTTCTTCGGGTAACCCACAGAACTGAGCACCCTCCATAACAGGGTAGGCTTATAAACTCCTCTGAAGACTTGCTCTTGCAACGGATCCCTTGAATGCAACTCTGCCTGTGGTGGACTTGTAAGCGATCTGCTTTGTGTGAGCCATCCGTTGGAAGTTTACCCCAATGTGAGATAATTTAATTAATTATCAAATTTTATTTAAAGAGAGAAGCAATTTGTAAGGGGAGAATGAATGCAATGATATGAGATGGACAAACATGATATATGCGCGTAACTTACGTTCTCACAAACTTAACAAAATAACCTTTAGCGGTATAAACGGTGGCATACAACGTTCTCTCATAGCGTATACTAAACGTTCTACACAAAACGCTGTCATGTACCTGTAGAAAATCCACTTCAGCCCATCCCAACAAGTATGAATATAATGCATTGCTGAAATATAAAGATTAAGCACTCACACATACGTGCATTCCCAAATACACGCACATGTAGTACAACTACCCGATCCTCGTCCTCATGACGGCATCGTCTCAACAGACGGCACAACCCACAATTAAACACCTTGGTAAATACATGGTTTTGACATGTAAGTACTTCCAGTATCACACTAGCACTTCCCTAAATTGCCGGTTGGACAACCATGCTCTCACAACTCCCACTTACCGAGGCGTAGAGGCATTTTGAACCATACATTACCATTCAAGCAAATGGCACCCATACAATTACCTTGCTTTGCATGGGCAACAAAAAATTAAAATATGATGCAAGCCCCCAAGTCGGTGCTTAAATAGCCACCTAGAGTCCTTAATTGGGCATAAAGGATATGAGCACTGGCACACTCTTAGTTTGCAAATGGGTTTTTCTCAAAAGACTTATAGATCTATAAGTTGAAATCCAGTTTTGAAAACAAAATTCTTTTGTTTTAAATAGACATGTGAACGATGTCGCTAAACCTTGCTCGATGCCGGTTGTCCGCAGAAACCGACCAATTTATAAAAGCATAAGTAAAAAAAATCACTTTCGCTAAGCAAGCAATTGTCACACTTAAGCCGTTATAAACCCGGTAGTCCTGAAATCTCGAAGGATTTCAAACCAAACATCATCAACCAAGATCGTATGGGTTTAGCGTTGCCATTCACACGTTACAACATTTCACAAATAGTTTGACGACATCGAGTCGCGGAAATTAAAGTTATTACAATCCGAGTCTTCAAATTCAAATAAGCGGAAGTAAAGTAGTTTTAGAAGCTCAACCCAACTCACACATTTCAGATAAATAGAGTGCCGGGCCACGTCTATCCATCAAAAGCACGTTGGGGAGAATAGTAGAGATTGACCTTGCCCCAGGGTCTTCTAGTCCACGAGGAAAAGACAAGTGGCGCGATGCACTGGAAGGGTATGCCCGTCTGCACAAACAACAAGCGGGAAAAACCCCGAGTACAAGAAGGTACTCAGCTAGACTTACCCGTCGACTCAAAAGTAAAAGACTCCAAGGAGTATGACAGGGCTTTATCGGGAGGTAGCTCGACTCATTTGCATAAAAGCGAGAGTAATAATTAAAGTGACATTTCGGCTTAATCATTTCTATTTAAGCTAGGTAAGCACCTATACTATTCATCATTATAGTATATTATTCATGATTAAGCAAGCAAGTAGTAACCGTAGCCATAAACATCGAGCTTAACTCATCATCATCATTAACCATATTCCATAATCATTACTACGATGTTGCGGCTCAAGTCAAGGTGTTCCTTTGTCCAGAACGATGGCGATTCGAATCGATTACTACGAGCTCGGGGGGTATTCCTCACACAAACCACACTCACCCGCTAAAGTGAGCTACAGATCACCGTGGCACGTATCCAGAAAACAAAGCGGTCTCGCATGGAGCCACCGTACCCGGGGACCGCCCGACCGCCTTTAGCCAAAAGCCGACCTCGGACTTACTCTTCGGCGCCCCTGTGGTCCCCCATCCATCTCCAATACGGTGCGAGCGGGTCGAGAACCGGCCGGATAGTGTTAGGCCGGCGGTCGGAAGTGCTTATCCGGCCCGGCTAAATGTGAGGCATGCGTTCAATATGACTTGGGGTACAACAACGATGCGGTCCTTAATCGACCTGAGACGGAATCACTATGGTCCAACAACCCCATAAGACTCCGTCCGGTCTCCATTTATCATAACCGGACCATCAACCGGATGATATCAACATAAGCTTTTCCATCAATCATAGGTAACCACCTATCTCGCGGATGACGAAAATCACCCGACTTCTACCGTCTAAGCGGGGCTAAGCATAAAACTCGCCCTAGACTAGCGGGGGGTATATCAAGGTGGGTAATTCAAGGGTAAAAAAGCAAGGATATAATGCATCAACGGTGTCACACAACTCCTAAACTTAATGCAACAATCATAAAGCATAATTAGACTGTTAGGAAGCATAGGTAAGTGAATGCTCCGGGGCTTGCCTTTCTCCAAAGCGCAGGGCTTAAGATCGGGCGCGCTTGGATCTCCTTCTTGACTCCGGGACACCATTACAGGGATTCCTCCTGCGAGCCTGTATGATGCATGTGCGTATGTGTGAGTGCAACGAATGCATAAGTAAGGCATGATGATGCATAATGCTCATGAGTGCTCACATTCATACTATTTGATAGAGTAGATGCATATCTCCTCTCTATTAACAATCTACTTTACTTACTCGAGTATGTGCATATCTCTTCTCTATCTACTTAGAGACGAGCATGAAGAAAGGTGGTACAGCGGCACACACACACAAGCGTAACATTAAGCTAATTCATGCAGACTGAATATTTCAGTCATACCATTCATCAACAAGTACCAGCAACAAATACATACCATGACTATTCCAAAAAGCGTAGCAAAACTCATTAAAGCATTTAATTAAAAGGCTTATCATTTCATGTAAAACTAGCACTTGAACTGTGACTTATTTTTTACACAGTCCATAAAATTCTATAAAAATTACAGTAGCTACATCATGCCAACAAGGACTCATGATAAAAAAATTTTATTACATTTTATAGCATATCATGGCCTACACAAAAATAACAAGTAACAGGATAGAAAAGCACATTTAATTACTTTGCATAGTGAAAAGTATCCAACAATAGATTTCACATTTTTCATAGATGCTTATTAGCACAAGAACAGTCACTAAAAATTATCAGGCCTTGATTCCTCATAATTAATTTACTATGAATTAAACAAATAAACAGCCTAAAATGCATTTAAATCACAACTCAAAAATTTTACACAGGAACTGCATGACAACCATTTTTACTAGAAAGTAAATCATACAACAAAGCTAACAAAAGAGGAAGCACATTTTTTCTGAGCTACAAGCAATTTACTAGAAATAAAACTAGATTTCAGCCTTTTTAGCATTTAAATAAAACTACACAGGGAAATATCACAAAAATAGCATTTCATATTTTTCCCTGGTAGATCTACTCACAAGAAACACAGCAAAACTTGTTTCACTAGATTTGGATTTATAATTTGCAAACTATGTATTTTGGAAGCATTTACACAATTTCTAGAAAACATTTTTCAAGTAAAACAAAACTTAAAACACTGCGTACAGCCGGTCCATTGGACCGGGGTCACTGGCGGCCGGACCCGCAGCCCACGGGCCCACCATCCAGTGAGCCGGAAAGGGGGAGGCGCGCCGGCCGGCGTTCTTCGCCGGGCGGCGAGCCTCCGGCAACAGCCCTACATCCCTAAACGCAACTTCGGCACGGCGGATCGATTGGTGGTGGTAGCGAGGTCAACCGGTGGCGAATCATCACCGGCGATGACCATGGCGGCGCGGGCGACGCTGCAGGTCAATAACCGGCCGCCTCTGCCATGGCGGTGGCCGGGCGAGGACGGCGAGCACTGGGCGAGCGACGCCTGAGCTTCTACGCACTTCTAGCGACTCGATTTCGCCAAGAATGGTGGTCGGGCCGTGGTATGGCAGCACGGGCGGGGAGCATAACCGCCGTTGAGGCCACGGGGCCCGCGAAAATGGAGCCTTAATCGCTCATCCATCTACTCCTACGCCAAGAGCTAACCCTAACGCCATGAAACACACGGGCGTGGAGGAAGAAGGAGAAGGGCGCGGTGGTTCAAGCAAGGAAGTCGCAACCGCCGGGCGGAGTTCCGCCAAGGCCGGAAGGAAGAAGACGGCCTGATTGGCCCTTACCAGGCGGCGCCTTCATGGACAGGGGGCGAGCGAGGTGCGGGTAGAGCTAGCGGAGCGACAGCCCGCTGGGCCGGCGGGTGGTCGCTACGAAGCGGTGCCGAGAAACGGCGGCGAGCTTGCCGCTGGGGCAGCTTCGCGCCGCCCAAGCATGGCTAGGTACGCCTAGCTGCTTCTTCTTCTTTGCTATGAGCGAGGGAGAAGCTGGGCGAGTGAATGAGGGAGGGGTAGGTTGGCGAGCGCCCTCGGATCCTCTTCAAGTCGCCTGGCCGGCCTCGGGCGTCGGCTCCGACGCCGGCCGCCACGCGCGGCGGCGACGCCCGACGCTGTCGGGGCGCAGCCCCCGCTTGGCCTTGGGGCAGCGGCGGGGCCAGCTGGGCCGACTTGGGCGAAATAGGCCTGCTGGATTCGCGGGTTTGCTCTTCTTTTTTTTTTTAAATTGTTTCAAACCAAAACTGATGCAAAATTGTCCTTTTGAGCATTTAAAAAGTATTTTCATGAGAAGGTCCAAAAACAAAAGTTGTAGCTTTTGAAAAGTTACAAATTTCACATTTAAGGACCTCAGCCAAATTCTTTTTATTTTGATCTCTGCAAAAATCCATGTCTTGTAGGTTTTTAGGGAAAAGGGCTTTTGACATATTTATTTTAAATAGCGTTTTTGCAAACTTTAATCACACACTTAGCACAAACTGAAACACTAATTAACACTAAGCATATTGATGGCTAACAGCAAGCACTAACAAGCATTTAACATAATTAAAAGCATCCATGGCAATTCAAATTAATTTAAAGGTGCACATGAAATGACGCTTGATTTGAATGCATGATCAATGCTTAATGGTGCTTATGCTTAATGAAATGCAAATGCTAAGCATGCTTAACACTTGAGGTGTTACATCTAGGGCCTGGACCCGGAGGAGGAGGTGGCGGTGCTTGATGCGCCGGCGCCTGGTTCACCGGGATCTCCATAGTGTTCCCCGTTGCAGTGACGGTCCAGGTGACCGAGCCGACGGTGAAGGTAGATCCGGCTTCAACTCCATGGTTGTTGCGAAGGACACCATCTTGCCTGCCCTAAGATCCGTCGCAGCACCCCCCTACCTGGCGCGCCAAACTGTCGACGAGATATCGGCGATAGCTCTACCACGGGTATACCAATGGCAGTGATTTATGTGGAGGCAAGCGATGGAACACAGACGAGATGAAACAGGAAGAACAGCACACACGGTTTACCCAGGTTCGGGCCGCCTGATGCTTAATACCCTACGTCCTGCTCTTCTATTATTGCAAAAAGCTTTGATCAGATGTCTATGTGTGGGGTCCTTGCCCGCCTTATATAGTCCGGGGGGCAAGGTTACAGATCCTAAGATCCTGAGGTGGCCGGTTACAATTGTGTCCTAATAGAAGTACAATTGGTTTCCTAACCGTCTAGTTCCTTGTATGACAAGTAACTCCGATTGTCCGCCTAGGACTCCGACCAGGCCAAAAAGGCCGATCGGGCTTGTTCCTGCGGGCTGGGCCGCCTTGTGAGTCGAGACTAAGGACCTGCCATGAGGGTATAGGGGCCTAAACCCCCACAGCTGCCCTGCGACAAGAAATACTCAACTTCCAACAAAGCGAGAAGGAAACCTTAGGTGTAGCCTGGGAGATTCCTAATCCTATCATGATCAGGTCCAGACCTATCTATACCCAACCATGTGCTATTACAACATTTTTGGTTAGGGCTTAGAAAGGAAGCTGCCCTACACCTGGATATAGCTGCCGGAGGTTCGTTCACACACTGACAACAATGGAGGGGGAAACACTCCTAACCCGAATAGCCGAAAATACCCCTCCGCCAGAACCCCTTCTAATGCAGGCCGAACCATGCCAAGAGGAAGTCTCTTCGGCTAAAGCCGAAACCCTACCACTCACAGAGAGACCCTCAGCCGAACATAAGAATCTGGAGGAAGGTTTTCAACCTTTGGATCTTCCGTTTTTCGAGGATGCTCTTTTTGAAAATCTAGGCAATACCTCGAAATACTTGTGCCACCGGAAGCCCTTAGCACCCAAGAAACCGATTAGCACCCTTGACCAAGAAACCCTCAAGACTTCCATCAAGGATCTGTGCGTTGCAATGAACAGGAAATGGATTGAGGAAGTGGAGTTAGCTTCCGAAGACATTCGGATATGCTATCCCTCCTCGGTAATCCGAACCAAGGTCGGTAGAACATGGGTAAACACCTTGTAGAATCCCACTGTTGGAGCAAACTTGATGTCTGCATCATTCGTTCAGCTCTTTCTAAGCGAAAAAACGCTTGCTCCAACAAACATTTACTTCCGAAGTGAGCCAAACACGAGACTGAAAGGACTAGGGGTATTATCTAATATTCTATTGCATCACAACAATGTCAAAATACCCTTAGACTTTCATGTCTTCGATCTCCAGGATTTTGATATTCTGGTAGGGCATCCCCTAGAGAGATTCTTTCTAGAGTCATCAACCTCTAGGGGGATTAATGTAAAGCTAGGGAGGGATAAGTTTGCCATATCATTTGCACATATCAACCCTTTGGTGGCAAACAACCCTCCTGATCCTAATATGCCTATGGAGGTTAAATCGGTAATACCCTTTGACTCACCAGAATCAGCCTTAGAAAGAGAATCCGAATTCTTTACTGAAGAAAAGGATGATCTAGATGAAACCATAGACCTTCCTCAAGAGGAAGCCCGATAAAACCCCCAGGTCGAGCTAAAGCCCCTACCCACCCACCTTGCTTGCGCTATGCTTTCCTAAATGGCAACAAAGAAAAACTCCCCGTTATCATTAGTGATAAGCTTAGTGAGGAGGAGACAGTCAAACTCATAGCCATCCTAGAAAAGCATAGGTCTGTCTTTGGGTATTCCTTGCAAGACTTGAAAGGGATTAGCCCGACCCTTTGTACTCATCGCATCCCAATAGACCCCTCTAGCACACTTACTCGGGAACCCCAGCGAAGATTAAACAATGCGATGAGGGAAGTCGTGAAGAAGGAGGTTCTAAAACTTCTTCACGCCGGGATCATTTATCCCATACCACATAGTGAGTGGGTCAGCCCAGTCCAAGTGGTTCCAAAGAAAGGCGGTATGACGGTAGTAGAAAATAGTAAAAATGAGTTAATACCATAACGCACCATCACAGGGTGGAGGATGTGCATAGATTACCGAAAACTCAACACGGTCACAAAGAAAGACCACTTCCCACTGCCCTTCATTGATGAAATGTTGGAACGGTTGGTGAAGCACTCTTTCTTTTGTTTCCTAGATGGGTATTCTGGCTATCATCAGATTCCCATCCACCCTGACGATCAAAGCAAGACAACTTTTACTTGCTCGTATGGAACGTATGCGTATCGACCGCACCCGCATCTTTCCAACGGTGCATGATGTCAATTTTCTCTGACATGATCGAAGAAATCATGGAGGTTTTCATGGACGATTTTTTAGTCTATGGAAAAACTTTTGATCATTGTCTAGAAAATTTAGACAAAGTCTTGCAACGATGTCAAGAAAAGGACCTTGTTTTAAACTAGAAAAAATACCATTTTATGGTCAGTGAGGGCATCGTCTTAGGACACCTAGTGTCGGAACGGGGGATTGAGGTAGATAAAGCAAAGATCGAGGTGATCGAGCAATTGCCTCCCCCCAGTGAACATAAAAGGGATCCGTAGCTTCTTAGGGCATGCAGGTTTTTATAGGAGGTTTATTAAGGATTTCTCACAAATTTCTAGACCCCTGACCAACCTGTTAGCTAAAGATGCTCCCTTTGAGTTCACCGATGAGTGCTTAGCTAGTTTCCACACCCTTAAGAAAGCCCTCATCTCAGCTCCAATCATCCAATCCCCTAATTGGACGCTGCCATTTGAAATCATGTGTGACGCTTGCGACTACGCGGTTGGCGCAGTCCTAGGACAAACCAAAGATAGAAAGCATCATGCCATCGCCTATGCTAGCAAGACTTTAATAGGACCACAGCTTAATTACGCCACAACAGAGAAAGATCTCCTCGCCGTAGTCTTTGCTATCAAAAAGTTTCGCTCTTACTTAGTTGGGTCTAAAATAATTGTTCATACCGATCATGCTGCTCTCAAATACTTGTTAACTAAGAAAGAAGCGAAACCTAGACTAATCAGATGGATTCTCCTACTCCAAGAATTTGACATAGAAATAAAAGATAAAAAGGGAGTAGAAAATACTGTTGCCGACCATTTGTCGCGTATGCAAGTCACTAACATGCAGGACCCACTGATCAATGACTTCCTACGCGATGACATGCTGCTCAAAGTAGACGACGTCAACCCGTGGTACGCAAACATCATCAATTACATGGTCACTGACTACGTACCACCGGGGGAGAACAGAAGAAAGTTACAAGTTGAGAGCAGAAGGCACCTCTGGGATGAACCCTACTTCTACCGGGTCTATGCAGATGGATTGTTAAGAAGGTGTGTGCCAACTGCCGAAGGAATGCAAATCATCGAAAAATGCCACGCAGCACCATATGGGGGACATTACGGAGTTTTCCGCACATAGGCCAAAAATCGGCAAAGGGGGTTCTTCCGCCATCAATGTATGAGGACACTAAAGAGTTCATCGAAAGATCTTTGGAAATGTCGGTTCAAAGGCAGCATCACCTCCTCGCAATGCGATGCCCCTACACTATAACCTTCAATTAGAAATATTTGATGTATGGGGTATCGACTTCATGGGGCCATTTCAAAAGTCCCATGATTGCGAGTACATCCTTGTGGCAGTTGATTACGTCTCCAAGTGGGTAGAAGCAATGGCATGCGGTCGGCCAGACGCCAAGCATGCAAGAAAAATGTTCCATGAAGTGATCTTTCCCCGATTTAGAACACCTAAGATGGTAATAAGTGACGGGGATCACACTTCATAGATCGAAGCTTCGAAAACTTCCTCAAGGAGCCGGGCGCATGGCACAACATTGCAACACCCTACCATCCACAGACCCGGTGGGCGGGCGAAAACATCCAACAAACAAATCAAGAACATCCTGCAGAAAGACTGTCAATGAAATGGGGAGGGGTGGAAAAACAAATTACCGATGCACTCTGGGCATACCGAACAGCCTATAAGACCCCATTGGCATGTCACCATTCCAACTCGTAATGCGAAAAAACTTGCCATTTGCCGGTAGAGCTAGAACATAGAGCCTACTTGGGCAATCAAGAGTTGGAATATGGATGTCAAGTTAGCCGGCGTAAATAGGCAAAAGCAAATAGCCGAGCTAGAAGAATGGCGGGAGAAGGCATACCACGGTGCCGTAATATACAAGGAAAGAACCAAGAGATGGCATGACCACCGAATCAAGCCTAAAGACTTCAAGCAAGGAGACAAGGTGCTCTGTTTAACTCAAAGGTAAAACTCTTCTTGCGCGGGGAAGTTACGCAGTAAATGGAAAGGACCATATACCGTCATCAACACCTCGCTACATGGAGCAATCACTATCCAAGATGACGAAGGTAACATTTTTAAAGTCAATGGTCAACGCTTAAAAATTTTTCTAGAACCTTCTCCGAGTGATAATCAAGAAATAGATAGGATAGATTTAATTTCCTCAATAATAATAATAATAAAAGTGAGTGTACATAGTCTAAATTAGTAATTTACCAAAATACCCTCACTAATTTAAACATGACTTTCCCCCTGATTTTCCATACTCATAATTGATTGTCATGTTTAAAATTCAATTTTACATAAAATTCAAAATCCAAAATAATTTCAAAATACATAGAATAGGGAATATTTTATCTATCCCGGCCATCAATAGCGCAATAATGAAAAATCCCTAGCATATTTGAATTTCAAACCCACCACTCTGCACCTGGCCGAAAGGGCATCGAGGGGGGTGTGCCAGGGGTGCGGGCGCACCGCCCCTGACCCCTCTCGTCCCCAATCTTCGCCCAATCGGCCTTGATGAGCTGAGTGATGGCACCCATGGCGGTGCTCGGCCATTGCACGGCCAGAGCAGTATATATAGACCCCCTAGGCCTCTCCATCTCTCCACACAAGCTCAAGCATCTCTCTCTCACACATACACTTGAGCTTGCATTTCTCTCCTCCCCAACAATGGCATATGACCATGCTCTTGTCCTCTTCCGTGACACCTACACTGATCTTAGCCTAGAGTGTGCAAGGGCCAGCTTATGTGCCCCCGGAGAGTTCATTCGTGAGAGAGGAGGCAAAAGCCATAGTGGCGGTACCACTAGCCCTCTTGCCCCCAGCTAGCGATGCTAGTAGCATGGCTAGCACTAGGAGCAAGGTGGCCAAAGGAGGTTTGGGCACCACCCGAACATGGATCGCCAAGAAGCTCGGCGTACGGGTGGACAAGACGGCCAAGCGGACGACTGCCGGCATCCTAGGACCAAGGCCAACAACATCAACACGGGCCGAGCCTAGTCATCTTAGGGAGACTGGGAACATTTCTGTTGTACCGCCTTCGGGCATCTCCAGCGGTCCAAGTAGTCCGGCTATCAGCCGTAGTTACACGGTAGTGGGCGTTCCCAAGGCGGGAGGCGGTTTCGCTAAGGGGCTCATGCACAAGGGCAAGGGTCCTATGTCAGCCCCCAACGGCCAGGCCTCAGGCTCCAAAGGAAAGGAGCCGTCCGAGGATCCTTCCCTCCCTCTCAGGTTCAAGAGAGCGGGGAATCCCCGGATCCACAGGCAGGCCGTTCTTAGCGATCTCGAGTCGGAAACTTCGACTCGGGCCTCTGCTGCCGTCTCGCTCAGCACCTCGGTCCTCTCACTAAGGTATCTTGTGAGGAAGCTGCACGGGGACCTTGCACTAGCACAGCTCAAGATCACCGAGCTGCAGGACGAGCTAGACACCTCTAGGTTCACCCTGAGCCAGAGGATCGAAAAAGTTGCTAGGGCAGCGGGAGTGCTTTCAGCACTACAGTGATTATCAGTCACTCCCGCACCAATAAGTTAGGCACAAATTTACTTTTCCAATATTTGCTTCCTAATATTTTACTTTCATCAATTGTAATATGTGCCTAATTTCTCTTGATAATTCCAAAATATTTTGTCTACACTTGTTTTTGTCTTCTACTCTTGAGTACAAAATAAAAATTGAAAGCTAGGCACAAAAACAAGTGTGGGGGAGGAGCATTCATCTCTCAAAGGTATGAAACTAACAATTCTCACCTTGTACATGATATGCTTACATTTTATTTACAAGAGAAACCTGATCTATGAACTTCATTAAGTACATCTTTTCCTACTAGTAACTTGAATTAGCACAAATGACAAATGATAATATGACCTTTGCTCTATTCTATGCAAAAAAGACTTGGGATTTATAAATAAAAATAACCATGATGAACTAGCATTTTTTCTTTTGGTAGACCTTGGTCACATAGGAACTTTACCAATTATGAATTTCTCGCTAATTTTCTATGACTTAATGAGAGAAAAGTATAAATGCCTACTGATCGGGGTTCACATAAAAATAATAAAAATGTACACTCATGTTGCATGACTCGTAAAACTCAGATGCCAAAAGAGAATGTGGGCTATAACAAAGAAAAGATGCCATGCCAAAGAAGCATGAGCTAGAAAAGATGCCATACCAAAAAGGTATGTGCCAAAAAAAATGAGAGTAAAACAAGGGGTGCAAAGACACTCGACTGAGCGAAAAAAATGGGTGCAAAAGCACCCGCCAGAGAGATAGCCCACATTTCTCAAAGAAGCAGAAGAGGGAAAGAGCATGTACAGGAGGAATACAAATAAGCTTCCTAAAATACCTCCCGGTCTAAAGGTATGGTACTTTCCCTCATAAAGTCTAGAAGTTAGCAGAATAACATAAGAGAAGAAAGTCTCCCATGAAACCAAGGATATCATAGGAAAAAGGCAAAGTTTTATCACCTTTTCAAAAACATACAAAAAAACCCAAGTCCTTAAGCAGAAGAAGAGTAAGGGAAGTAAAATCAAAGTCATTGTAACTATTCAAGTTATCTAGGAGAAATTGTGATGGACTTTAAAATTCATGGACTCAGATGGAATCTTGAAATAAAACTATATAGCTATCAACTACAAGGAGAACCTAGCTACCTTAGTCTCAAGCTTCACTCGAGGACGAGTAAAGGACTAAGTGTGGGGGAGTTTGTTGACGGCTCTTAACCCACATCATAAACCGTCAACATACACATAAAAGAGAGATGAAACACCATCATAACTAGAATATAGGGTCTATACACTAACAAATTGCATAATTTTGGTGAGTGGACTTGTTTTGCGGGACAAACATAAAAAGAGATCAAGATGGGCCAAAAGCATATCAGAAAACCCAGAAACCGGCCCAAGGACAAAGGCAAATACAAGACAACCTCCTCCATCTATAGAATTGGGCCAAACACCACACGTGGCAGGCATCCAGGCCCAACCAGGAACCGACCAGAGAAAGGCGGTGGCCAGCTGCGCCTCCCCTGGTGCGCCCGCACCAGGGTGCGGCCGCACCCCCTGTTGACACTCCTTAGCGTCAACTTTTACTAGGGCTTTTTACCCGAAGGAGAACATGAAAACACACTAGTCTAGGGCTTTATCTGACAAATTCCACGAGTTTTGCATATTCTGTATTTTTCAGGGTGATTTTTAAAAAAGCTAAAAAAAGAGGGATTATAGTGCATAATTATCACGAAATTGATCCACGGCGGAACAACATTATCATCGGACTCAGGAAGGGTCTAGAAGACACCCGAAGCAGCGGGGGCCCACAGAGGGAGCCTGGTGGGGCCGGCCAGCCCCACCACAGGGCGGTCGGCGCCCTAATTCCACCGATGGCCACCGTCTTCTGGAGTCTTCCTCCCACGGTTCCTTGGAAGCCAATCAAAGCATCCCTACGTCGATTTTAGGTCGGTTTGATCCGACGGTGCACATGAGATGAAGACGCGGATCACTGACGTGGTGGTTCCTTGCCCCCTACTCCACCTCGGCCTATATAATGACGCCCAAGGCTCCCTCCAAGAGGTATTCTACACCCCGGTGCTTCATATTCTCTACATAATTAGGGTTAGGGTCCCTCTAGTTGATCTAGTTCTAGTTCATCTAGATCTAGTTCATCTAGATGTAGCAATTAGGAGAGACTAGTTCTTCTAGATCTAGTCTTGTTTAGAGATTAGAGAGATTGAGTAGAGGAGCAGAGATTCCGGAGGTGTTCCGGCATGTCGGCGCTTTCTTCGTGGTCAGTATTCTTACGATTCAGCTCCCTCGCCCGAGCTGCGTTAGAGGTACTTTTGTATTTACCATTCCGATTTAAGTAAGCAACTTGTTCTTATTCGTTCTTTGGTTCACATCTCATATTGAGGGCTTTGATCTTGGTCATTACTTGGTTGAAGTAGTATTTCGTAGTGTAGGCGTGGTGCCTAGGCTAGATTTACTTGTGAATGTCCCCCGATCGGCCTGGATAGTGGTAGCTCGCGTGGTGACTTTATAGCTACATTGAATCCTCCTCGTAGTCCACTTCCCGTTGATAGGACTGATAGGCTTATAGGTGTCTGGTAGGAAGATTACTCTGTTTTTTCTCCTATTCAGGTCACTTGTCCGATAAGACGACATTATACAAAGTTTACCGGAGTCAGAACTAGAGTACATTAGCTATTTCCTTTTTTCTTGATATGATCTAGCCTAATTGTAGGGTTAAGTTTATAGACGTTGTCATCATCACAACTGTTCCTTGTGGATATGATATTTAAAATCTCCTGGGTAAAATGTGACACCGGTATGATATCTCGTGCGCTTGCGGATAATCCTACTTAAAACTTATTTAATGGAGTGCGCTTAAAAAAAATACCAACAAGCATTTTTGGCGCCGTTGCTTGGGAACGGTTTGCTGATTTTGACTTAGTCTAGCTTAATCTTGTATTATACTTTTATCTTTTCTTATTTTATCCCAGTCTCTTCATTATTTTTGTGTTCATCCTTATGGATGTCTTTAATCCTGTTTTATCCCATTCTCTTCATTATTTTTGTGTTCATCCTTATGGATGTTTTTAGTTCTGTTTCTATTTATCTTTATGGCATGCGTAAAAGCTTTGAGCCACTAAAATCTATAGAACCTATCATAACACCTGGCTATGAGCTGTGCCCATGTCTAATTAATATGATTCGGGATAACTCATCACCCGAACTAGACACGAAAGTCTTGGTAGCTAAAACACAATCATTCCCAAGATTTAGCTATCGATCCTAAACCTTTAAGATTCCACTTCGATGATTTAGACTTCCAATTAGCTAAGATGCTCCTAAATCAATACACATCAGATCTTCTTAGAAAAGCATCTTGGGAAAAGCATCATCAACTTTCTTTCCCTTCTGAAAGACATTGGGAAGAATCCAAGGATGGCATGTCAAGTGATGCCATAGAAGGAGAGCCAAGCCACTAAAGAATAAATTCTATCTTCTCCCCTTCTATGCCCACAATAAATGTCTTTGAACCCATCTCTAAACCCATCCTTGACCCCAATGAATCTTTTATGCTCTTTCTACTAAACTTCATAATAACCCTAGAAATGTATCAAGACATCCTAAGAATAGGAGTCATGAAGATTATAGGAATCCCCAAGAAGAGCAACAATGGCAGGAATACGTAAAACATACTAGAAATACATATGCCATTGTAAAAGAACGGATGGAAGAAGACGAAGCTTTAGCACTAGCATCTAAACTTGGTTTAAATTCAAATGGTGACCTTAAATTAATTCCTTTAATAAATAGAACTCACCCAAGTTTAGAGAAAGCTTTAGACGAGACCAATCTTAGGGACAGCAATCCATGGGAAATTCTAAAAAAAAATAAAACATCTAATAAATATCATAGGCCTAAAATAATAGAGGCAAACTTGCCTATAGACAACCATGAAGAGACATCCTTGGAGTTTGAAAAGGGAGATTACATCGATGAGCATGGGAATTATCTCATAATAAACACTTCATTGAATCCATGCTCATATGAGAAATCTCCTGAATCTTTTGGTCTCTCTAATATTACCCCACACGAGATCTTCAACCCCCTTATTTTACTTGTTCATAAAATCATTGAAAGGGTGGTTGTAGATGCATATGTTTACCATAAATATTATAGATCTCGTTATAATTTAGATATAGGTGCACAAAGGCTAATGTTCTAGAGGAACTCACCTCACCAACTTGAAGTACAATAATTAGAAGGTTTTCTAAGAACAACCTTGTGTCCCAAAATAACCACTCTTAAAAAAATGATGAATTAAGCTTGCACCTTTTGTTATACCCTTGTGAATTGAGCAGAGTTATAATTATCAAAATATTCCTTTGGGTATTTTTGTCACTAACCATTTCAGGTTTGAAGTAAGAAAATAACTAATGGCAGCACCAGGTATGTCAAAACAACCATTATGCAATTTTGAATTACATCCACTCAAGCTTACATTTACTTTGCAAAATTCAAGCTTGGGGGAATAGACTTATTTGAAAAATCTTAAACCATATTGCTAATAATGGTTGTCTCTACCTTTTAACTCATGCTGAAAATGTTGAATAATGATCATACTCTTTCATCTCTATCTTAATAAAATCTCTATAAGTGCTTTCATGTTTCCTTTATCTGCTATAGTAAGTTTTGGTTTAGAAATACTACATATGGGTAATTCTAAAGGCTTTCTAAATTAAGCGTGGTGCTTAGGTTAAATAGCCTTTCTTAACTAAAATTAGACATGGAGTCTAGCTTGGTTATTGAACTAGAAATTGTTGTGGTAGACGTTGGATATTTTGTAGACTAACCCCTGTTGGAAATTTTTTAAAATTAATTTGGGTAAGTCATGAGATAAATTTGAATTAGAGATGAGACAGAGTACATTCTGAACTTTAATAACTTTGTAGAGGAGGCGCATTCATCATGAATAAAAGAACTGTGAGCATTAATGATTCATTCACTTTATCTTCTGCTACAAGTTACTTTGCCTCAAACCATGTCTGTATAAAATATGATTTATGCTAAACAATATTAATATTATCTTTTCATTAGCATAGACAAAATAAAATAAAATACTGGACAAGCAACCTGTGTTCAAAATCTATATACTCCTTCGGGTATGTGCTGTCCACTAATCTATTGCAGGCATAATAATAACTGAAGTGAAAAGAGTCAAAACATCAAAGAAGCAAAAGATGGTAAAAGAATAGATGCAACAGAGGAGACAAGATGTCCATGAGCAACTCAAGATTCAAGAGAAAGGACCACCAGTCATTTACCCTTCATCACTTAGTGCTATCACGCTCTAATAATAAAGGTAATATTCTAAGGTAAATGGTCACTACTCTTCTCTTGATCTTGATGTACACATAAATTAAAACACAAACATGTTGAGTTACAATTTAAATTGATTAACCTGATTAACTCAACATGGTTTGTCTTTTAAGATTGTTCATGGCACTGTTCTCTTAATCTCAGCCTTAACCAAACAAGTTAAAACATTATATTCAATCTTGGGAAGACGACAGTCATACTCATGTGAAAAATTTATAGATAGACATTCCTTCCATTGGTTAAGCAATTTCGTTCTTTTCTACCATGTAAACTTAAATGCAATATTAAATGTTTAATCTTTTGATCTTACCACTTATAAATAAACAATTCATGTAACACCAACTTTATCTTGTTCAATGTGCCTAAGGATAGAGAAAAATAAATAAAAAAATAGATTTGGTTCTGTTGGTGTTTTTTCACCAGCAGAGCCCATACACTTGATCTCTACCTTGATTTTGCAAACAGGACAACACATCGAGCAAAGTTTATTAATTCTACAAGCGAAAGTCCTGTGAGCATGCACACTGAGCAAGATGCTGCCAGCTACTATTAAAGCTCTACTTCAACCTATTGGCCAAATTAAAGAACAAAGATGATATCATCATCACTAGAGGTATGCAACTATTAAGACCTCCATCTCTCAAGATGGAGAGATACACAAGAGTGAAAAAGAAGAAGACCTATCGGTAAGCTTTAAATTTTGTACCTTTGCCATAAGGTAATATGGTAGTTATCTAATTAATTAAGTATTCCTATCTACATTAATAATTTTACTTTAATATATTCATCTTCATAAATATTAAAAAGAAAATAAAAATCTTTATTGCTTTATTTATTGCATCATAAAATATTAAAAGCTCCACGTGAATAAACTTATGGTAACCCTATAGGAATATTTTCTGTGGAGGCATAAAAATACAACTATATCTATCATGCGCATATATATTTAATTTCTGCATAATTAAACTAGAAAATCATAAAAAGAGAATCCTGCTAGAATCTTTTATTTCAAATCAACTCAAAGAATAATCAATTACTTATTGGCTGATCACTAACCTCTTATTAAATTCGAGTCTCGAGTTTTGGTTTTCTTGTTGGAGTATAATTATGCAGGAACAACATTATGACAAGGAGAGAGTCTATCAGTGGCACCCATCAGAACCGCTGCTGGTTAGCTTACTCTAAAGATCATCAACACCAAGTATTGCAAACATCTAGCTTGGGGGAGGAGCATCCCCTAATTATCAGGTAACTATACCTATGTGATTATCGAGTCTATTTTATATAGTCATAAAATACCAAAAATATGTGAGCACATGAAGGTTCACAATAGTATCATAAGAAAATATAAAAATACCAAAAATATATGGGCACATGAAGGTCCATGTCTTTAGAGTCATGTGAGTCCAATAGAAATAAAAAGATATTTATCTATATATTAAGGTGTGATCATAGAGTGTGTCTAGTTAGTAAGAGTCAAATAAAAACTAGAGAATATTAAAATTTTATCTTGGAAATGATGAATAGTTGCTCTATAGTAATTCCTTTCAAGTGCCTAGTTTTTAACCATGGATTTTTCTAAGTTTTGTACATGACTACTTTGATATAAGAATTTACTCTGAACCTGAAATTTGTGGAGGCATATGTCCGAGCTAAGTCTGGGTAATTGATTGATATGATATATGAAGGTCTAAGCTACTATTTATCTTATTCCAAGAATTACTAAGTTCTGGAGATTTATTTTGAAAACCTAAAATTTTACATGATGAGCTCTTATATGACAAAGTTTAAATTCCTACCAAAGACATATATGATACATTTAGAGTTGGGAAAACCTTTACACATTCACGCTGCTTGCTTTACATTGAGTTTAGTCAATCTTTGGAGTATACCTTATGAGAGCCTTGTCATGCTTTTAAAATCAAGATCACTTACGCACTCCATCAACATATGCATTACTCCTACTCTAGGAAGTAAGCGCAGTCATTTCCACTTTCATCTAGATCCACCTTAAAAATGTTTTTCTCCTACATTAGGAGTAAACACCTAAAAATATACCCTATAAGACAACCCTCATTTAATTGCTCTAAATTCTTGTCATTATCTCTCCAATTATTTATATTCAAAGGAGGCATGTGGCTATGCAAAAGTATTGAAAAAGAAAGAAAAAAAAAAGAGAGTAAAAGATAGACAAGTGTCTGTTGACACTCGTTAGCGTCAACTTTTACAAGGGCTTTTTACCCGAATGAAAACAAGAAAACACACTAGTCTAGGGCTTTATCTGACAAATTCCATGAGTTTTGCATATTCTGTATTTTCCAGGGTGATTTTTAGAAAAGCTGAAAAAGAGGGATTCTAGTGCAAAATAAGCACGAAAACTTATCCGCCACGGAAATATCACGATTGAGCTCAGGAACCATCTAGAAGACACCCGAAGCAATGGGACCCCGAGAGGAGGAAAAGTGGGGCCGGCCGGCCCCACCTTGGGGCCCCCCGGCGCCCTGCTGCTAGGGTTTTGGCCCCCTTTTGGAAGCTTCCTCCACCACCTATGAGGAGTCATCTTGGCCCTTGGTTATGTCGGTTTGATCCTGCGGTGCACGTCGATCCCACCGGGCTATAAATAAAGGGGTAATCGCAATCATTCACCATATTTCCATACATATTCATCATAAAATGTTCACCTTCTACACCGGGAGAGGACACAAAAATATACAATCACCCTATAGGATAACCCCTGTCTTTAATGCTCTAAGTCCTGATTATATCTCTCGATCCATTTATTGTATTCAAAGGATGCATGTGGCTATGCAAAAGAAAAGAAAAGAAAAAAAAAAAAAAAAAAAGAAAAAAAAAAAAGGGGAGTAAAAGATGGACAAGTGTCCCAAAGAATTAAAACAATGGGTACTAGATGCCCACCTCTCTGAATAAAAAAAGAAATAATAAAGATAGCCCATGACTTTCCTGAGAAAAATTTTAAATAGAGAGTTATTTTCAAAGAGCAACAGTAGAAATAGAAATTAGCCATAAATAACACATATTCACCTAGCCACCATATTCCATACACATGCACGTCTTGGTTTGATTGTATGCCTTGATTCTCTATGGATCCACTAGTTGACTTTACAATACATGTTTTGCAAGTATGTCTATCCTTGTTATTGCCACTCCTATGAGCTCCACCATATATACCTTTAGCTATAGGAGGCATAACATCATTAATGTCTCAAGAGAGAACCACAAATACCACATACATTGAGAGACTTGAGGGAGTCATACAATTAAGCTCTAAGTTTTATTCTGAAAACTTATGAAAAACTCTGGAATGTTGGTATTGCAAAGAATTTAAGACGTAGTACTTAGCTTGATTGTTCTATCTTTCGATTGCTCAAGACTTATGCAAAAGCTGTGAAGCCCCATATTACAGGTGAAATGAGTAAGTTTGAAGGTTAGAGCATTCATTGTTTGATCCGAAGGAAATTTTCGTTTGAAAGCATGTGTACTGAAAAGTATAACAACATTGTAGCAACTCCTGATCTAAAGACAATATCAGCTAGGCTTAGTTTGTTTGCCAAGGGACTGGCAAAAGGTAAGCTTGGGGGTATTGTTGACACTCGTTAGCGTCAACTTTTACTAGGGCTTTTTACCCGAATGAAAACAAGAAAACACACTAGTCTAGGGCTTTATCTGACAAATTCCACGAGTTTTGCATATTCTGTATTTTCCAGGGTGATTTTCTTAAAAGCTAAAAAAGAGGGATTCTAGTGCAAAATAAGCACGAAAACTTATCCGCCACGGAAATATCACGATTGAGCTCAGGAACCATCAAGAAGACACCTGAAGCAACGGGATCCCGAGAGGAGGAAAAGTGGGGCCGGCCGGCCCCACCTTGGGGCCGCCCGGCGCCCTGCTGCTAGGGTTTTGGCCCCCCTTCTGGAAGCTTCCTCCACCGCCTATGAGGAGTCATCTTGGCCCTTGGTTATGTCGGTTTGATCCTGCGGCGCACGTCGATCCCATCGGGCTATAAATAAAGGGGTAGACCCCCTCCCTAAAGGCATCAAGTCATTTGGAGATCCAGCCGTCAAGAGCCTTCTCTAGTTCATCAGAGCCTCTCTAGTTCATAGCTTTAGCCTAGTTAGATTAGAAGTAGAAGAGTTCTAGTTCTTCAGCGGGATCCGGAGCCCCCGGCGTGCATGCGGGAGCGCGAAGTTCGGTATAGATCTAGTACCTTTCTCTTATTGTATTCATTATGATTCAGGCAACATTGTTCTTAATCTCTTATATATTCTTAATTGCAATAGTCATTGTCTACTTTGATTATATGTCTAGGATAGTTGGTTTGATCTTATTGAATTCATGTAATTGCTCAGATAGCGTTTACCCAAGCGGCCGGGTAGATGGTAGACAATATGTAGACGTGGTGTCTAGATATCTTGTTTATCTGCGAGTGCACCCTGACGTGCCGGGACGTGCGGTAGTCCGCGCAGGTGACAACTGCGTTGGTTCCTCTGTAGTCCACCCTCCGTACGTAGGACTAGCATGGGCACGGCCGCGAAGGAGGTGACTCTTGTGTCTTAATACCCTCATTAGTTGATGCCTCTTTACATGTGATAATGATATAGGGTTAATTTAACGATGATTGCTAGATGTAGTTGCACTAATTAGAGTTATCCATTGACGTAGTTATTGAATTACCTTAGTATTTATTCCCTGAGTTTATCCATTGGCTAGCTATTGCTATGACTAGAAGAGCTCGATGTTTATCTCTTTTATGATGACTGATCATTATTATTATCATATATATCTTTTATCACGTGACTTATCCCCTGTTATGAGTAGGATTCTAGTTATGGTTTGCCTTTCACATCAATAGTATAAGTTATAGTTTATAAGTCCTACATATAGACCTTCCCAGTGGTATAAATATAAATCGACAACCTGGATGACTTCCCTAGGTAAAATGCTACAACGGTATAATTATCTGTCCGCTTGCAGAACCCAGTTAGTTTATATTCTTATCTATATATTCATATCTTTTATTTCTGCCTAGTCATATTGAATACATGTAGATCTATCGTTATTTCTTAAGCAATACGATTGAGGATGACAACTTAATTCATGCTTAGGAATGATAGTGATAAATAGGTGGCTAGTTGCTAATGACAAGTTAATTATATACCGACCATTTCTGACGGTGTTGCTAGAGGTAGGATTTATCTCTGCTTTTTAGTAGTGACGTTAGAAATACCAACAGTGTCCCAGCAATTAAAACAATGGGTACATAGATGCCCGCCTCCCAGATTAGTAAAAAAAGAGAAGAAGAGAGAGAAAGAAAGAAAGAATAAAGATAGCCCATGTTTTCCCGCGAAAAAGTTCTAAGGAGGGAGTTATTTTCAAAGAGCAAAAGTAGAATTAGGATTAGCCACTAAATACCATATATACGCCTATCCATCATATTCCATGCACATGCACATCTTGATTTGATTAAATGCCTTGAATCTCTTTGGATCCATTGTTTGACTTTACAATATATGAATTGCAAGTATGTTCATCCTTGTTAATGCCACTCCTATGAGCTCCACTATAAATGCTTAGTTGTAGGAAGGCATGATAGTATTAATGTCTCAGTGAGATCCATAAATACCACAGATAATAAGAGACTTGAGGGTGTCATACAATTAAGCTCTGAGTTTTATTGCGAAAATTTACAAAACTCCGGAATATTGGTACTGTAAAGAATTTGAGACATAATGCTTGACTTGATTGTTCTATCTTTTGATTGCTCAAGATTTATGCAAAAGCTGAAAAACTCTATGGTTAAAGGTAAAATGGGTAAGTTTAGAAGTTAGAGCAGTTTTGTCTAAGCCGAAGGAAAATTTATGTTTAAAAGCAAGTGAGTTTAAAAGAAATAAAAGTATTACAGCAACTCCTAATCCAAGTTTATTAATAACTAGATCTAGATTGTTTCCCAGGGACTGGCAAAAGCTAAGCTTGGGGGTATTGTTGACACTCCTTAGCATCAACTTTTACTAGGGCTTTTTACCCGAAGGAGAACATGAAAACACACTAGTCTAGGGCTTTATCTGACAAATTCCACGAGTTTTGCATATTCTGTATTTTTCAGGGTGATTTTCAGAAAAGCTAAAAAAGAGGGATTATAGTGCATAATTATCACGAAATTGATCCACGGCGGAACAATATTATCATCGGACTCGGGGAAGGGTCTAGAAGACACCGAAGCAAAGGGGGCCCGTAGAGCCCCGGTGGGGCGGGCGGCCCCACCACGGGGCCGGGCCGGCGCCCTAATTCCACCGATGGCCGCCGCCTTCCAGAGTCTTCCTCCCACGGTTCCTTGGAAGCCAATCAAAGCATCTCTACGTCGATTTTAGGTCGGTTTGATCCGACGGTGCACATGAGATGAAGATGCGGATCGCTGACGTGGCGGATCCTTGCCCCCTACTCCACCTCGGCCTATATATTGACGCCCAAGGCTCCCTCCAAGAGGCATTCTACACCCCGGTGCTTCATATTCTCTACATAATTAGGGTTAGGGTCCCTCTAGTTGATCTAGTTCTAGTTCATCTAGATCTAGTTCATCTAGATGTAGCAATTAGGAGAGACTAGTTCTTCTAGATCTAGTCTTGTTTAGAGAATAGAGAGATTGAGTAGAGGAGTAGAGATTCTAGAGGAGTTCCCATGTCTGCGCTTCTTCTTGGTGGTCAGTATTCTTTTTCGGATTCACTCCCTCGCCTGAGCTGCGTTCTGAGGTACTTTTGTATTTACCATTCCGATTTAAGTAAGCAACTTGTTCTTATTCGTTCTTTGGTTCACATCTCATATTGAGGGCTTTGATCTTGGTCATTACTTGGTTGAAGTAGTATTTCGTAGTGTAGGCGTGGTGCCTAGGCTAGATTTACTTGTGAATGTCCCCTGATCAGCCGAATAGTGGTAGTTCGCGTAGTTGACTTTATAGCTACGTTGAATCCTCTGTAGTCCACTTCCCGTTGATAGGACTGATAGGCTTATAGGTGTCTGGTAGGAAGATTACTCTATTTTTTCTCCTATTCAGGTCACTTGTCCGATAAGACGATATTATACAAAGTTTACCGGAGTCAGAACTAGAGTACATTAGCTATTTCCTTTTTTCTTGATATGATCTAGCCTAATTGTAGGGTTAAGTTTATAGATGTTGTCATCATCACAACTGTTCCCTGTGGATACGATATTTAAAACCTCCGGGTAAAATGTGACACTGGTATGATATCTGTGCGCTTGCGGATAATCCTACTTAAAATTTATTTAATGGAGTGCAGTTAAAAATACCAACACCCCCCTAACCGCCTCTCTGACCGACCTTTCTCTGGCGGTACATTGATGGCACCCAGAGGCGGTTCATGATGGTTATTGTGATCAATACGTCTCCAAACCGACCTCCAAGGTGCTATATAAGAAGGCCCCTACTCCCTCTCAACACACAATCCAAGTGGAGAAGAAGAAGAGAGCCAAGCTCAAATTCCATCCTAGCCTAGCTAGTTTAGTGTAGGGAGTGAGAGAGGGAAAGGAGAGAAGTTTCGGGCGTGTCCGACTTCTCTTGTCTCGGATCCGGCTTCTCCGGGTTGAGGAGGTGGAGTGCCGGACGTGTCGGCTCCCCCTCGACGTGTACCTCTACGGTCATATACTACTTGGAGTATAAGGTCCGTGTTCTACTACGGTGGTGAGTCTCTATTTCGTATTCTTTTACGTATTACATTCTTGCGGGTTCGTTGTCTATTACTTGCCTTAGTAGCAGATGTTCTAGTAGAGGACTCCTGATAAAGACGGATGTTCCTGGCCGACGCTAGAATAGTAATCGATAACGTAGACGTAGTGTCTAAGTTGTAGGTTACCCTCGTTTGCCTCACACTCCACGGGTGAGGGGTAGGTGTTAGGTGGTGACAGCCCTAACATCCTTTGTATTCCCCCACGTTCAGGTGTGGCGTAGAGCTGTTAGCCGTCATCACTTAGTAGACTAGGTGCTATCCGGTGCCCGAAGCAAGAGTGTAGTAGGTAAGATTATCTTTGAGTAGAGAATCTAAACCGTAGGAAAACCTCACTACCCAGGATCTCTTTTCCTCAACCCACCAGGGCGGACTAAGCTAGTTACTAGACACAACCGTTCTTCGTGAGATTACGATACCCTGTCTATCACCGGGTGAAGTGCTACGACGGTAATTCCGTGCGCTTGTGGATTTGGCTGCTTTCGCTAAGAAATACCAACACCGTGCCAGACTATTCTGAAACTATCATCAGAGGTAAGGCTGATATAAAGAAGAGCACTAGCAGTAGCCAAGTGTTGATGGTGCAAAACAGGCCTAACTTTAAGAGAAAGAAGAGCAATGCTTGGAGGAAGAAGAAGGGTAAGGCTGAAGCTGAGAGCTCTAAGCCAAACCCATCTACTCCTAAGGCTACTGTGCCTGCTGATGCTGCATGCTTTCATTGTGGTGGGAAAGGTCACTGGAAGAGGAACTCCAAGTTGTACTTGGCGTCCTTGAAGAAGGATGATGGTAGTAAAGGTACTCCCATTCATACACTTGTTGTTTATGTTATAGACATTTTCCTCGCTAACTCTTATATTAATTCTTAGGTATTTGATACCGGAACAGTTGCTCATATTTGCAATATGATGCAGGGAATGATAAGAAGTAGAAGCGTGGAAAAAGAAGAGGTTGATTTCTGTGTGGGCAATAATGCAAGAGTTGCTGTGTTGAACGTCGGGACGATGCAACTTCTCTTGCCGTCAGGATTTATTTTAGAACTGAATAATTGTTATTTTGTTCCTAGTTTAAGTCAAAACATTATGTCACCTTCATGCTTGATGAAGGATGGTTATTCATTTGCGAGTAAAGACAATGGTTGTGTGATCTCTAAGAATGATATGTTTGTGGCTTTTGTATCCATTGTGAATGGGTTATTTATTTTAAATCTTGATGATGCATCTATCTGTAATGTTAGTGCTAAAAGGCCTCGGCTTAATGAGTTAAGGCTTAATGAGTTAAGTCCTACCTATATGTGGCATTGTTGTTTGGGTCATATAAGTGAGAATCGCATGAAGAGGCTCCATGCTGATGGGCTTCTAACTTCATTTGATTTTGAACCATACGAGACATGTGAGGCTTGCCTACTAGGCAAGACGACCAAGGTGCCATTCAAAGGTTTTTCTGAGAGGGCGTCTGAATTATTGGAACTTGTACATACTAATGTATGTGGACCAATGAGCACGACAGTAAGAGGCGGATTTCAATACTTCATAACTTTTACTAATGACTTTAGTAGATATGGCTATGTCTACTTAATGAAGCACAAGTCTAAAACATTTGAAAAGTTCAAAGAATTTCAGAATGAAGTAGAGAATCAACGTGGCAAGAAAAATAAAGGCCTTGCGATCTGATCATGGAGGCGAATATTTGAGCCACGAGTTTAGCAATCATCTAAAGAGTTGTGGAATCATTTCACAGCTTACGCCACCTGGAACGCCTCAGAGAAATGGCATGTCTGAGTGACACAATCAGACTTTGTTGGACACGGTTCAGTCTATGATGAGCCAGTCGGACCTACCTTTATCGTTTTGGGGATATGCTCTTGAAACAACCGCTTTCACATTGAATGGGTACTGTTGAAACCTCTTAATGTTATCTCTAATAACGGCGTTAAGAATGCTAGAGTAGCGCACCGCCACTAGAATGCCAAGTTGTCATCCCCAGCATAACACCAAGAGGTGTGGTATTAAATCATGCCACCATTTAGAATATAGAAATGTATCCGCAAGCGCACAGATCAAATATCATTGTAGCATTTTACCCGGAGTATTACGGGTTGTCATTTATATTTTCCCAAAGGAAGGTCTGTATGGCTTATGTAAAGGTAGTGTGTTGACCTAGAGTGTAACGAATAGGTATAACCATGTCCTCGCTACTCAATGCAGGGGTAAGTCACAAGATAATAGATAAGATAAGTATATAATCATCAAAGATAAACAGATAGAGACTCCTAGCTATATCATTAGGGTTGCTAGTAGAACATCAAGAGATATTCCCGGGTTATTCCTAGCTACATGTCAATGTTTATTATGGTTAATGCAATACACCTAGTAGTCATGGCTAAGGTTAGCATTACATTTATTCATAGTGGACATACTAGGGAAGTTTGAGAACATAGCAGGCCCTTCCGTCGTATACAAGCCCTACTGTGCCTATAAACGGGGTTCGGATTACATAGGACTCAACAGGAATGTCACACCCGCGATCTACCAAACCCGGCCTATAGGGTGCATTCGCAGATAAACAACGTATAAGCACCACGCTTACACAATGTTTATCACTCACCCAACGATCAATTAGATGAGTGCTATACGAACCTATGGATAAACATAATGTTAATCTAGCTATACTAAGCATATAACCACAATAGACAAGGAACATAATAACTATGAATATAAGTAAATGAGAATTCATCAATTCAATTGTAGCAATCATATAACTATACAATGAAAGAGAACAAAGGCGAGAGGAGGTAGAACTATACCAAATCCAAGCTCTTGATGGCTCCGGAATCCAAGCCTGCGCTTGCCTCCCTCTAGTTCTAATCTAGCTATTTAGGCCCTAGCTAAGGAGCTCTGATTAGGGTTTCTGGCTGATGATTGGACTTCTGAATGAGAATGAATGAATGGGGCCTCCCTCAGGGGGGGTGCCTCTCCTTTTATAGCCCTGGGCGATGATCATGAGCCATCGGATCAAACCGACATTGACGGGCGGCCGGGATCGATCCTCAAAGGCGGTGGAGCGAACCAGCGAACCGGGGCCGGACCGAGCCCGGCCGCACGGCCGGGTCTGGGGTGGGACCGGCCGGTCCCACCTGGTGGCCTCCGGGCCCCCGGCTCGGTGTGGTGCCTTCTCGTCTCTTCTGGAATCTTCCTGTGTAGCCGTGGAGTCCGTTTTCCGTTTCCTTGTTCCGATAAGCTTGTATGTTTGCGCCTTTTCCGGTTTTCGCCTGCATAAATAGTGAAACACCAAAACTCGTGGAATTCGGTCAGTGTAAACCCTATGTCTACTTTGGTGATCACATTTGCATCCTTTTCATGGCTAGTTGACGGTTGAATTAATACAATAGTGGCCGTCAACAACTCCCCCAAGCTTAACCTTTGCTAGTCCCTTAGCAAATAAAACTTAGAAAAAGTTATTGAATATATGTGTACGTTAAGCATCGTAGCCATCTCGGAGCAACTCTCTCAAAATATACCTGCAGTCAGACAGAAATTCTCCTCCAAGTTACGCAATAACTGAGCTGACTTTCAAACTTACCCATATTACCTTGGACTGTGGGGCTTATTAGCTCTTCCTTGGGTCTTGAGCACTTGACAGACAGAAAGATCCCATCTAAGCACTATGTCTCAAGTTCTTTGATCAACTATCATTCTGGAGTTTTTAGAGGTTTTCAAATAAAACTCAGAGCTTTCCCATATATGACACTCTCAAGTCTCTCAATGTATGTGGTATTTGTGGATTCTCACCAAGGCAAAGGATGATGATTGCCTTTCTCTTCATCCTATAACTAAAGCTTTTGTGTGGAGCTCATAGGTAAGGAGAAAACTGAAAGAGCAAACTTGCAATGCATATGTTGTTAGGTCAAACAATGGATCCATGGAGAAACAAGTCATGCAAATAATCAAGATATATAGGTGGATGGATATAGCGGATATATGGTGGAACCTAACTCTACTTAGCTCCTTGAATGCTTCTCTCTCCTTTAAGACCCACCGGAGGTTATGAGCTATCTTTTTCTTTCTTCTTTCTTTCTCTTTTTTTTTTTCGTGAGTCGGGTATCTAGTACCCATTGTTTTGTATTGGGACCCTTGTCCATCTTTCTTCTTCTTTTTTTTTTTTTTTCAAGTATCTTTTTGCATAGCTCATAGCACTCCTTTTTTGACATTGATGGATTTAGAGAGATAACATAGGAATCATGGAGCATTTATTGGGTGGCTAACCTAATGGAATATTTTTGGTGTTCTCTCCCAAAGGTAGGAGGAAAACATTTTTGGAATGGATGTAGATGGAATGGAATGTTGTTGCGCCTACTCTAGTGTAGAGTAGTGCATATGGAGGTGGATCTTGATTCAAGAGCATGACAAATTTCTCACCAGGGTCACAAAGGTTGACAAAACTCAATGCAAGACAAGCAGCATTTATGTGGAAGTTTAACTAGCCTATCTTATCATGTTAGCTCTGGTGGGAATGTAAGCTTTGTCATATAGGAACTCATCATGTTTTTGCATTTTTCAAAAGATAAATCTCCAGAACTTTAGTGTCACTTAGAACAAGATAGATAGCAGCTCAGATTTTCTCAATCTTATCAATCAGGTACCTAGACTTAGTTCGAGCATATGCAACCCACAAGTTTCAGGCTCAGAGCAAATTCTCATGTCAAAACAGTTGGAGCTAAAACTTGGAAAAACCTTTGTCTAAACTCTAGGCATTTCAGAGGTGTTGTAACAGAGCAGCTTATCTTCATTTCAATTCAATCATTCAAGAGCTTCCTTTTTATTGACTCTAGACAGACAAATATTTTTATTTGATTTTTCATTTTTTAAAGACTCAAATTATAAAACTCAAAAGACCCTAAGGACTCTTAAAAAGCATGGACCTTCATGTGCCCACATATTTTTTGGTATTTTTAATTTTTCTTAGATACTATGGTGAACCTTCATGTGCTCACATATTTTTGGTATTTTAAATTTTTATGATTGACTCTCGATAATCGCGTAGGTACACTTACAGGTACCTAGGGGATGCCTTCCCCAAGCTGGTTGTTGTTGCGGTTGAGCATTGAAGCCGAAAGCAGTCCTCTCGATGGAGCTCACGCTTGTAAGAGCTGGTGTAGCCAAGAACCTTCATCTCATTTGACAAGAAGTTGCTTTCTTCACATAGTGGTTAGCTGTGTGCAAGTAGGTGTACTTCGAATGATGATGATTCTTAGGTGAACTAGCTCTCAGAGTCATCCTGCAGCAAACATCTCACAAAACACCAAAACTTGTGGAACGGATTAGGATAAACAGTTAGTGGTTAGTCGTTCATGGGTTGGTTATTGTGAGAGGTTTTCAAAGGTTATTACAGTACATTCAATGCGACAGGATGCTCAATGATTATTTTTGGTTTTTTTATCAAACAAAATTGAAATATGTATTCTAATAATTTTTTTATGCCACCACGGTGAACACTCCTTTAGCTTGCTTGTTTGTAGGCATGTCACATGGGGCTTTGATGTTTCTTCAAATATTTTTGTAGTTTTCTATAAAGATGACAAAAACTAACTATGAATTAAAAGTGCAAGAAAGTAAACGGATAACTACCATTGTTACCTTATGGCAAGGGTTCGGAGTTTAAAGTCCTCCGGACAAGACTTCTCGTCTTCTTCACTCCTGGGGTGCTTCATCGGATCCCGAAGATGGGGACCCTGATGTTGGACCTCCTGGTGACGATGACTCAGTTGAGGAGGTTACCTTTTCTTTCCATACCTTCGTAGGTTGTGCCTTTGGTGCTGTAGGTTCTTCCTTGATTTCCTCCTCCTCAACATTGCTCTTTTGAGAGCGATTCCTCCGGCGCTGACGTCTCCTCTTGGATTGAGTAAAAGCTGCTAATCCGGAGAGTTATAATCTTTAAAATAACAAATACCTTTCTCTCTCGGAAATTGGAAGTGGACTTGGCCTGATCCATTGTAGATGATCGCGTTGGTGGTGCTGAGGAACGGCCTTCCAAGTATGATCGGCGTCTCGTCTTCTTCCCCCATGTCCAGTATCATAAAGTCGGTCGGGACGTAATGGTCCTAGATCTTGACCATGATGTCTCTTGCTACTCCCTCCGGAAATCTCATCGTATTGTTGTCGCCACCGTTTAGTCGTATATAGGTAGGGTATAGAGGTGTATCGAATAATAAATCATATACCTTTTTAGACATTATGTTGACAAATGATCCGTATCGCAGAAGGCGCCAGAGAATGAGCACCTTGCCCAATGGTGCAATCAATGGTCGGGCGTGCTCGGATCCTCTTTCTTGGTTAAGAATGGTGAAGCTAAGAGGTGGTCATGCTTGTACTCGACAGCCTTGACTACTTGGACTTGCTTTCTTACTTGTCTTCTGTTTCTGTTCTTTCTCTTCCCATTTGAATTCCTCTTGGTTCCTTCGTTTGTTGGCTTTGACGGGAAGTAAGCTCCTCTTGGATCTATAGGAACTTCAAGGGTCTTATTCTTGAAACTGAACTTCTCTTTATTGCCCTTGATGGTGAAGCAAATTTTGGCACTTGTCCATGTAGATGACAGCCTTCGCAGCATTCTCGGGGAATGGTCGGCCAAGAATGATTGGACTCTTGGGGTTTCTCGCCGGTATCCGGGACTACAAAGTCTGAGGGAGATATGATCTTCCAATCCGTATGCACACGCCATCTAAGATTCCCTTGGGGTACTTGATCGTCCCGGTCTCGCAAGCTGCAAACACACATCTATGTACAACAAAGATGCCCATGGAAAGACTTGGTCGAAGATTATCTTAAGCATGATGTTGACACTGGCGCCTAGATCGCAGACAACTTTAGGGGAAGTCATGCTTTGCCCAATAGAGATGGGGATCACGGTCTCCCCCGGATCTCCTCTCTTGGGTGGCATGGAGTCATCCTTCCATCCTGATGATGCTTCAACGTAGTAACCTGCATACACATCAACAAGGTTCACGGTCTCGGGCTCTAGAGGTTGCCCTGGAATCTTACCTTCGTTGGTCGGTGGAACAAATGCCGCCACCGAGCTAATTGTTGTTCTATTATTTTATTGAAGCTAAGCTGGTTCTTAACAGCAGAGGTAAAGCTATCCATTTTGATGTTTATGTTTTCTAGCATTTTATCATTGGATGCTACCTTCCTAGATAAAGTCTCCATAATTTCATTTTGGTTGGAGATCACTTCTCTCAAAGGCAATTGAGCATAGTTATTATAATTAGTGCCTTGAAAGTTACCTTGGAAGTTACCTTGGTAGTTAGGCCTTTGCTGGTTCCATCCTTGATTTTGAGGACGATAGTTGTTGTTGTTCTTGTTGATGAAGTTCATGTCTTCACGGATCTCAGGACAGCTGTTGTCTGAGTGTCTCATATTGCCACACACTTCACAAGTCATGCATGCATCATTAATGCGCATGACATCTTGTCTTTGGCTTGTCTTGTCTTCGAGCTTCTTCATGAGCAGATCTATCTTGGTAGACAACATGTCTACCTCTTTGAGCTGGTGCATTCCTCCACTCCTCTTGCGGGTGGTTTGGCGCTCATCATTCCAATCTTGATTGGAGGCCATCTTCTCCATAAGAGCAGTAGCTTGTGGTATGGTTAGTGACATAAATGCACCTCCAAAGCAGCAAAGATCAACATTGTTACGGGTGCTGTTGGTAAGCCCATGATAGAAAGTTTGCATCAGGAGCCAATTCTCCATCCCATGATGAGGACATTCTGATATGTAATCTTGGAAGCGTTCCCATGCCTCAGGGACTGACTCATCATGTTGTTGTTGGAAACTCGAGATTTTCCCTCTTAGGGCACTCGTCTTGCCTATAGGGAAGAATCTTGCTAGAAAAGCTGTGGAGCACTTGTCCCAAGTTGTATGGTTGTCTTTGTTGGCGTAGAACCACTGCTTTGCCTTTCCCAACAGTGAGAATGGGAACAGACGTAGCAGCACGATGTCCTTTGGTACATCCTTCAGCTTGAAAGTGCTACAAATCTCCAGAAAGTGTTGGAGATGAGCACTTGCATCTTCATGTGCTTTCCCACAAAACAGATTGGCTTGCACCATGGTGATGAGAGCTGGCTTGAGCTCGAATCCATTCTCCCCAACTTCGACGTTAGGTCCAGTGCGAATGTTGTTGGTGTTCGGAGTGGAGAACTCGTGCAGTGACTTATCAGCCATTTCTTTGAAGATTGGTGCCAAGTTGCCCTCTTGTTGTTCTTCTTCTTCTTCTCTTATAGGAGCTTGCTCCTCCAAAGAATGAACCTTAGCAGTGGGTGTCCTTGATGGAGATTCAAAGATGTCCCTCACTTGCTGGAATTTCTTCCTTTGAAAGAGTTTCTCTGGATTTTCAACGTAGTTATCTGGCAGATCAAAACCACTCATTCATTACCCTGCATAAGATTTCACAAAGAAGATTTCACAAAGATAGAAAACACAAGGGTAAGCCTGCATTGAGTAGGGGTCTATGGTTTTCTCTATCTCATTAGTTTGTTAGGTCTATTGCTATCCTTTTTAATTGCCAATTGCCTTCCCCGGCAACGGCGCCAAAAATGCTTGTTGACACCTCTTAATGTTATCTCTAATAACGGCGTTAAGAATGCTAGAGTAGCGCACCGCCACTAGAATGCCAAGTTGTCATCCCCAGCATAACACCAAGAGGTGTGGTATTAAATCATGCCACCATTTAGAATATAGAAATGTATCCGCAAGCGCACAGATCAAATACTATTGTAGCATTTTACCCTGAGTATTACGGGTTGTCATTTATATTTTCCCAAAGGAAGGTCTGTATGGCTTATGTAAAGGTAGTGTGTTGACATAGAGTGTAACGAATAGGTATAACCATGTCCTCGCTACTCAATGCAGGGGTAAGTCACAAGATAATAGATAAGATAAGTATATAATCATCAGCATAAACAGATAGAGACTCCTAGCTATATCATTACGGTTGCTAGTAGAACATCAAGAGATATTCCTGGGTTATTCCTAGCTACATGTCAATGTTTATTATGGTTAGTGCAATACACCTAGTAGTCATGGCTAAGGTTAGCATTATATTTATTCATAGTGGACATACTAGGGAAGTTTGAGAACATAGCACGCCCTTCCGTCGTATACAAGCCCTACTGTGTCTATAAACGGGGTTCGGATTACATAGGACTCAACAGGAATATCACACCCGCGATCTACCAAACCCGGCCTATAGGGTGCATTCACAGATAAACAACGTATAAGCACCACGCTTACACAATGTTTATCACTCACCCAACGATCAATTAGATGAGTGCTATACGAACCTATGGATAAACATAATGTTAATCTAGCTATACTAAGCATATAACCACAATAGACAAGGAACATAATAACTATGAATATAAGTAAATGAGAATTCATCAATTCAATTGTAGCAATCATATAACTATACAATGAAAGAGAACAAAGGCGAGAGGAGGTAGAACTATACCAAATCCAAGCTCTTGATGCTCCGGAATCCAAGCCTGCGCTTGCCTCCCTCTAGTTCTAATCTAGCTATCTAGGCCCTAGCTAAGGAGCTGTGATTAGGGTTTCTGGCTGATGATTGGACTTCTGAATGAGAATGAATGAATGGGGGCCTCCCTCAGGGGGGTGCCTCTCCTTTTATAGCCCTGGGCGATGATCGTGAGCCATCGGATCAAACCGACATTGACGGGCGGCCAGGATCGATCCTCAAAGGCGGTGGAGCGAACCGGGGAACCGGCTGGACCGAGCCCGGGCCCGGGCCGGCCGGCCGGCCCCCACTGTCCCTCTGGTGGCCCACCCCGGCTCGGTGTGGTGCCTTCTCGTCTCTTCTGGAATCTTCCTGTGTAGCCGTGGAGTCCGTTTTCCGTTTCCTTGTTCCGATAAGCTTGTATGTTTGCGCCTTTTCCGGTTTTCGCCTGCATAAATAGTGAAACACCAAAACTCGTGGAATGCGGTCGGTGTAAACCCTATGTCTACTTTGGTGATCACATTTGCATCCTTTTCATGGCTAGTTGACGGTTGAATTAATACAATAGTGGCCGTCAACAGGTACTGTCTAAGTTCGTAGTTAAGACACCATATGAGATGTGGACTGGTACGTGTTCCAGTTTGTCTTTTCTAAAAATTTGGGGTTGTGAAGTTTATGTCAAACGACTTATATCAGATAAATTAACACCCAAATCGGACAAGTGCTTTTTCATGGGTTATCCGAAGGAAACTTTAGGGTATTATGTCTATAACCGATCAGAGGGCAAAGTGTTTGTTACTCAAAACGGTTTTTTCTTAGAGAAAGAGTTTCTCAAAAGAGAAAAGAATAGATAGAAGTGTATCTTAAAGAAGTTCAAGATGAGCCAATAGGGAATGACTCTACGAGTGATACTAATGTAGTAGAACAAGTTGGGACACCCGTGGCAGTGGATACAACGCCACAACCACGAAGATCAGCACGACTTCGTGAATTGCATGGGGAAATTATTCTTGTTAGAAGATTGTGAACCTGTGGATTATGCGGAAGCAATGATGGACCCAGATTCCGAGAAATGGCAAAGTGCCATGAGATCCGAGATAGATTCCATGGGAGACAATCAAGTTTGGAACTTGGTTGACCCGTCTGATGGGGTTAGACCCATAGAGTGCAAATGGATCTATAAAATGAAAAGGGATATGGATGGAAATATTCACGTCTATAAAGCTCGACTTGTCGCAAAGGGTTTTTGGCAAGTTCAAGGAATTGACTACGACGAGACGTTCTTGCCGGTAGCGATGCTTAAATCTATCTGGATTATTCTAGCAATTGCTGCATATTTCAATTATGAGATATGGTAGATGGATGTTAAAACAGCCTTTCTGAATGGAAATTTGGAAGAGGACGTGTATATGATGTAGCCCGAAGGTTTTGTTGATCCTAATAATGCTAGAAAAATATGTAAGCTTAATAAATCTATTTATGGGTTGAAGCAAGTATCTCAGAGTTAGAACATTCATTTTGATGAAGAGGTCAAAGGGTTTGGCTTCCATCAGAATGAAGAAGAACCTTGTGTTTACAAGAAGGAAAATGGGAGCGCTGTTGTATTTCTGATCTTGTATATGGATGACATACTATTGATTGGGAATGATATTCCAATGTTGCAATCCGTAAAGACTTCACTGAATAATAGTTTTTCTATAAAGGATTTAGGAGAAGCATCATATATCTTGGGCATTAAGATCTATAGAGATAGGTCAGGGAGGCTAATAGGATTAAGCCAAGACACTTACATTGGCAAGGTGTTAAAACGGTTCAACATGGAACAGTCCAAGAAAGGGTTCTTGCCTATGTCACATGGTATGCGCTTTAGCGACAAGTAGTGTCCTTCATCAGATGAAGAGCGCAAGCGCATGAGTAAGGTTCGATACACTTCGGCTGTTGGTTCCATCATGTATACCATGATATGTACTCGCCTAGATGTCTCATATGCTCTAAGTGTTGCGAGCAGGTATCAAGCTAATCCGGGTGAACCTCACTGGATGCTTGTTAAGAACATCCTTAAGTACTTGAGAAAAACTAAGGATGTGTTTCTAATCTATGGAGGTGAGGGAGGAGCTCGTTGTAAATGGTTACACCGATGCTAGCTTCCAAACTGACACAGATGATTCACAATCTCAATCAGGTTATGTGTTCACAATAAATGGTGGTGCAGTCACCTGAAAAAGTTCCAAGCAGAAGACAGTGACTGATTCTACAATAGAAGCCGAGTACATTGCAGCCTCTAGAGTTGCAAAGGAGGGTGTTTGGATGAGGAGGTTCCTCATTGAGCTTGGTATGTTTCTGAATACGTCAGGCCCATTGATTTGCATTGTGATAACAATGGGGCGATTGCACAGGCTAAGCAGCCAAGGGATCACTAGAAGAACAAACATGTGCTGTAGAAATTTCATCTCATTCGAGAGTTCATTGGACAAAATGAGATTAAGATGTGCAAGATACACATGGATTTGAATGTAGCTAATCCTTTGACAAAGGCTCTTCCACAGCCTAAGCATGAGGTGGACATGAGGTCTATGGGTATTAGATATCTGCAAGATTAACTCTAGTGCAAGTGGGAGATTGTTAGGAGTATGCCCTAGAGGTAATCATAGAGATGATGATATTTTGATTCTATCCATGATATATTATGTGTTCATGAATTTCCATTAAAGACAACTTGTATCGATTGGCAATTATGTGAATTGTTTGTGAAACTCTTTTATTTGCATGGTTATTCGAATGTTGTCCCTGATTGGAGTTTGTGTGAGGACACACATGAATATTAGATCAACACATGTATTAGTTGATGGCTATGTTTCACAAGTCATAGACATGGAGATGTCAAACTAATAATGTGGGCATATGTATGATATGGGGCTAGACTGACCCAACATGAGTTGTTCTTATTATCTCTTTACACATCATGTACGTTATGTCCTTAGACCTGAGATTGCCGCATGTACTCAAGATGTGAAACGACCTACTTAGGGACTATCAAACTCTACTCGTAACTGGGTAGTTATAAAGGTGGTCTTCAGGTTTGTTGGAAAACATGCTATGAGACATAGACAATCAAGAAGAAACTTGCTCCTCTCTAGTTGAGAGAGATATCACTAGATCACTCAAGTGATTGGATCAACAAATGCATGGTCCTGCTTGGCTTAAATGTTAACCCATGAGTTGAACCAAATATCACGAGGCAAAGGAATAACATGTACGTGGTTGTGGTGGTTCGTCTGATATGATCTTTGCATGTATATAGGAGTTGTCACGCCTTGCTAGAGGCCACTGTTAACTATTGGGCAAGTAGGTGTACTTGGGCCATATCTATGTGTGCGTGAACCCACAGGGTCACGTGCTTAAGGGGCTAGAAGCCTAATTCGGGTTGGACCTGAATTAGACAAGGCTTAGGGTTACTAATGGGCCTCCAACTCAGGAGCACATTAGGGATGTCTATATAAGCGGAGGGGACGGGCACGGCTAGACCTAATCGACGCCTTTTGGCAGCTGCCGTCGCCCTCCACGCTCACACCTTCTGCTCCTCGCGGACCTAGCAGTCCAGGAGCGCTTCGCTTCTTCCTTGCACGTGTGGGATTCGTCAGAGGTGCTGCAACTGGAGCACAACGACGAACCGCACGAGGGGATCGGCGTGATGGATGACCACACAACTGCACTACCTGTTGTGACGCGGACGACTACATCAAGTTGTCTTCCGCTGCACCTGCGCGTCTAGTGGTAATCCTGTAACCTGTAACTAGCAGTAGATCCTAGTTTATGAGGTCAAAATTTTTGTTTTCCGACTAGCGTAGCATCCTCATAACCCTACAGGATCTTCCCTACGGGGGGTCGCCTCTTCTTTTATAGCCTTGGCGAATCAACGTGAGCCCTTGGATCAAACCGACTTCGGTGGACGGTGGAGATCAATCCTCAAAGGTGGTGGAGCAACCTAGACGAAGCGGGCTGTGAGTGGGCCCCTGGGCAGACCGGCCAGTCTAGGGTGGGACCGGCCAGTCCCACCTCAGGCCACCGCTCGGCCTCTCCTTCAGTGCACAGTCTTCTTGTCCTTTTTGGAATCTTCCTACGTGACCGTGGCGTCCAATCTTGCATTCTATGTTGCATTATAGCTCAAACGTGCGTTATTTCCAGTGTATGCCTGCGAAACCATTGATTCATCAAAACTCGTGGAATTTGTTAGTCAAAGCCCTACTTCTAGGTAGGTGGATTGCTTTTATATCACTTTGGAAGGTTAGTTGACGGTTGGATTTGAACATTAAGGACCGTCAACAGCAACCTGGGTGAAGCGGGCCACCAAGTGGGCCCTAGCTAGACCAGCTGGTCTGGGGTGGGACTGGTCGGTCCCCCTGTCCCGATTTTGGTCCATCTTTTGTAGGGTGCCTTCTTGATCCTTCTAGAATCTTTCTGTGTTGCCGTGGCATCCAATTTCTCATTCTATATTCTGATAAACTCCTAGGATTGTGTTTTTTCTAGTTTATACCTGTAGAAATAGTGAAACACCAAAACTCATGGAATTCTGTCAGTGCAAACTCTAAGTCTACGTTGGTGATCGCAATTGCATCATTTTTAATGGCTAGTTGATGGTTAATTTAGGACATTCACAACCATCAATAACTCCCCCAAGCTAAACCTTTGCTAGTCCCTTAGCAAAGAAAACTTAGAAAAGTTATTGAAAGATATATAAGTGTAAGCATTGTAGCCATCTCAAAGCAACTCCTTAGAAGTATACTTGTAATCAAACAAAAATTTACCTCCAAGCTTAAACAATAACTGAGATGATTTTCAAACTTACTCATGTTACCTTTGACTATGGGGCTTATCAGCTCTTACTTAGGTCTTGAGTAGTCGAAAGACAAAAAGATCCAGCCAAGCACTATGTCTTATGCTCTTTGTTCAATTATCATTCTAGAGTTTTTAGAGGTTTTCAAATAAAACTTAGGGTCTCCCATTTATGACACTCAAATCTCTAAGTATATATGGTATTGTGGATTCTCACCAAGGCAGTAATAATGATATACCTTTCTTTTTTCCTGTTAACTAAAGCTTATGTGGAGCTCATAGGTAAGGAGAAAACTTGAAAGAGCAAACTTGCAATGCACATGTTGTAAAGTTAAACAATGGATCCATAGAGAAACAAGTTATATAATCAAATCAAGATGTGTAGGTATATGGATATGGTGGATACGTGATCGAGGTGGTGAAACCTAATTCTACTATGCTCCTTAGAAACATATCTCTCTGTTTGGAATTTGGAACTTAGCCCGAGTGTATGAGCTTATATTATTCTTTCTCTCTCTTTTTTCTTTTTTAGAATAACTTTTGCATAGCTCATAACACTCCTTTGGTACTTATGATACTTGAGAGATAGCAATAAGAACTTGGAGCATAAATTGGGTGGCTATCTTGATAGAATATTTTTGGTGTTCTCTCCCAATATAGGAGAAAAACATTTTTTAGAATGGGTGTAGATGGAATGACATGTTGATGTGCCTACTCCAGTGTAGAGTAGTGCATATATGGAGTGTAAGTGGATCTTGATTCAGGAGTATGACAAATCTCTTACCAGGGTCATAAAGGTTGACAAAACTCAATGCATGACAAGCAGCATATATGTGGAAGTTTAACTAGCCTATCTCATCATGTTTGGCTCTAGTGGGAATGTAAGCTTTGTCATACAGGAACTCATCATGTAAGATTTTTCATATTTTTCAAAAGATAAATCTTTAAAACTCTAGTGTCACTCAGAACAAGATAAATAGCTGCTCAAACTTTCTCAATTAGATCAATCAATTAGCTAGACATAGTTCAAGCATATGCAACCCACAAGTTTTAGGCTTAGAGCAAATCTTCATGTTGAAATAGTTAAAGCCAAAACTCAGAAAGACATATGTCTAAGAACTAGGCACTTCAAAGATATTGTAATAGAGCAACTTTTCATCATTTAAGATCGTCTCAAGAGCTTCCTTTTTATTGACTCATCTAGGCAAACATTTTTAGACTCGCACTATATAAGACTCTTAAGACTCTACAAACATGGACCTTCACATGCCCATATATTTTTGGTATTTTTAGGTTTTCCTATGATACTATGGTGAACCTTCATGTGCTCACATATTTTTGGTATTTTTAAATATATGATTGACTCAATAATCATGTAGGTATACTTACCTAGGTATCTAAGGGATGCCTTACCCCAAGCTAGTTGTTATCGTGGTTGAGCATTGAAGCTTGAATAATCCTCGCGAAGGAGCTTATGCTTGTAACAGCAGGTGTAGCAGAAATCTTTGATCTCATCCAACAAGAAGTCGCTTCCTCCACAGAGTAATTAGCTATGTGTTAAGAAGGTGTACTTCGAGTGATGAAGGTGAAGATGCCTAGGTGGACGAGCTCTTAGAGTCATCCTACAGTAAACATCTCATAAAACACTAAACTCATGGAACGGATTAGGATAAATAGTTAGTGGTTAGCCGTTTGGAGGACTGGTGGTTGTGAGAGGTTTTCAACATGTTTTTGTATCAGCAAAGAGTGCAGCAAGATGCTCATTCATTATTTTTGGATTTTCTATTTATTGAAAGGAAATATGTATACTAATTTTTATTTTATTTTTAGGCCACCACAGTGAACACTCCTCTACCTTTTACACTATAGGGGTTTCACTTGGGGCTTTAATTTTTCTAAAATATTTTTATGGTTTTATAAGTAAGGTGCCAAAGATTGACTGCTAATTAAAACTCAAGTGACTAAGAGGCTTTAAGGTGCCAAAGATTGGCTACTAATTAAAAGTACAAGATTGTTTTTGGGCCACCACAGTGAACACTCCTGTATGCACACTATTGCCAATGCTTGGGTGATTCCTGCAAGACAGTCCAATAGTTCTCATATTATCAATGCCAAGTTCAAACTTCCCAGAAAGATTCTTAAAAATTGGTCAAAAAATATATCAAACCTTTCAATGCTTATAGTTAACTGTAATTTGACATCTATTTTTTTATAAGCTAGAAGAAATACGAATAATGCATTCTCATGAAGTAAGGTTCAGAAAACTAATCAAAAGACAGATTCAAACCTTGTTGAATATGCAGCAGATGTACTGGAAATAGAGGTTCACTCAAAGATTTGTCCAATTAGCTGATAAGGACACTAGATTCTTCCATGCCATGGCTACTGAAAGGATTTAGAAGGAACAACATCTGTCAGATTCTTGGCCCTGATGGAAGAATGGTGAGCAGTCACTAGGAAAAAAGCATCATTTTTAGGAATAATTTAAGAATAGGCTTGGGACTTCAGTGCCTTCTAAAATGCATTTAACCTAGACACTTTGATCCTTGTGCTTCAGAATCTTGATGATTTGTGCCTACCATTTGCTAATGAAGAAATTGATGCAATTGTGTTATACTTCCCAAATGATAAGGCTCTTGGACCAGATGGGTTCAATGGATATTTTGTGAAAAAACTTGGCATAGTTTGAGAGAATACTTTTATAGATTGTGTGCTGATTTCTACAACCATTCTGCTGACCTGAAAAGCATCACTTATTCATATATCACTCTTGTGCCCAAAAAGGAAAATCCAGAGACAATGAATGACTTCAAGCCCATATCTCTGCTTAAAACATCTATGAAGATCATTACCAAGGTTTTGGCCACCAGGTTGCAAAGAGAGATGCTAAGAGGCTTTGAACTAACGAATTCTACAAGTTTTGGTGAATTAGTGATTTTTCAGGCATACACTGGAAATGACACACTTTTGAGCTATAATGCAACATAGGATATAAGATTGGACACCACGGCAGTATAGAGAATTCTAGAAGAAACGAGAAGACCACCTGCTGAAGCTAGACCGAAGCCCAGCCAGGGGGGACAGGCCGGTCCCATGTGGGGCCCACTAGTGGCCCACTTCGTCCAGGTTGCTCCATCGCCTTTGAGGATTGATCTCCACCGTCCGCCGAAGTCGGTTTGATGTAAGGGCTCAGGTTCATTCGCTAAGGCTATAAAGGAGAGGCAACCCCCTGGGGAGGAGAATCCATTCTGAAGGAGAGCTTTATCGAGAAACCCTAGTTAGGATTCCGGGAGGTGTCCCTCGAATGGACATACATCTCTAGAGTTAGCATTCCAAGAGAGAGCTAGTTCTATACCTCTAGAAGCTAGTTCTATATCAAAAATAGAGAGATAGAGTCAAAGAGAGAGTTTTGGAGAAAGTATCAGCATGTCGGTGCTGCCTCTATGACTTGTATCTGAGATTGCTTTGGAATCGACTTCAGAGTTCAAGTAAGTAACATTGTTTACCTTGTTTTACCGGTTTATGACTCTTTTGAGTACTTTAATCCTTGTAGCTCTTAGGTTAGAGTAGTATTCATAGTGTAAGCGTGGTGCTTAGACTTCCTTACACGTAGATGTACCCTATCTTCCGGATTTGGTGGTAGCATCGCGAAGGTGACTTTATAGCTTTGTTGAATCTTATATAATCCACTATCCCATCGGTAGGCCGAGTAGGAGAATAATAGGTAGTAAGGGTATAGTTTTGCCTGCACTCTTCTGTAACACCCAGTTTTAAAGACAAATCCAGGTATACCATATGTGTACCCAGGAAATTCACACATACAACCACAAAGTAAGCAGTATCAGAAAATAATGTCATATAGCGAAAACATACTTATATTTAACACTTACATCAGAGTAATGTGGAATGATAACTAAACTTTTCTTTAAGCTCCAACTTCATAGGGACGGTTGACTAGGGGTACATATGCCTAGCACTTCTTAGAAAGACTGACTAGCTCCACCTTTTGGTACCCATCTGGGATTTTCCAAAGTAATAAAAATTAAAGGCAAGCGCGTAAGTACATGTCGTACTCAGCAAATATAACATGGGGTTCATGGCTGACACTGGTTCACTGCATTTAGCTTTTAAAGGATTAACATTTATAGCATTATTAGCAACAAGGTAGTAGCGATTCCCATAACCACATGATCAGGTGAACAAGAATAAAGAATAATACATAACAACATAATTAAACATCATTCAACTATGATCAACTATTCCATAAGAATCCCCAAGGCCGCCCGTGTCCGTAAGCACAGTTAGTATACTAGTTTATTAAACTTTACGCAGAGGTGTACACTTTCACTATGAGCCATGGTTTTCAGTGCATTGGGTTAATTATTCCTAAGACACCAAAAACCATATAAAGCTACTCTATGGTTCGTCTAACAATTTAGGGCCATTAGATTCACTCGGCAAGCAGGTATAGAAACCCCCCTTTTGAGATGGTGCAAAACCTTCCCGGCTGCTCAAACATAAGACTAGAAGCTGTCGTATACCTGAATCAGTAAGCCATTCTTACGCCACTTAAGGTAACCGCTAACAAGCCAGAAAAGGTCCATTAAGCAACTAGAGCCAGAGCCATATAGCCCACATAGCTGTACTGTAAATCCCGGTGACCACTTATATATAAGTCCTTACAGAGAGAAACTAGAGCAACAATAAAATAGCATGCTCTGGACCTCTATAAACAGTAATAAAATCATCATTTAATGTTGTTGCATATTTCATTATTCATGTTACAAGATTATGGTTATATATATTTAGTGCTAGCAAGTACTACCCACATGCATATATCCCAAGGTCATCAAGATAAATAGTAATCAACACTAAGTTATCCTTAATGGGAAATCAAAGACACATGCACATGTATTATGATGTACATAGTGAATAGGTAATCAAGGAGGTCCCAAGCTATACTTGCCATATACACTTGCTGAAACCTCCTCATGCTTTACTTCTGGTCATCATCTTCTGATCGGTATTGCTCACAAAATAGTTCTCGCTCTACTCGTAACAATCATCACGCATAACCAACATACAAGGAACAATAAAAATAACTAAAAACAATACACCAAACAAGATAAAACAACATAACAAAAGAGAGCTAGCTGCTACGGTCATAAGAACACAGGGATGCCTAAAACAAAACTAACGTGCCAAAAGAAATGACTACCCGTGGGAGCTTTATATGTATTATAGAAGAAGCTGCTAAAAGCTTGATTTATTTTAATTAACAAAAACCATATGCGTAGTTTTAGTTTGGATTAGTAAAAGTCTATCTAATTTTGAAACCTATATTAAAGCTAATCATATTTTATTTATCACGTGCATGTATCATTTAATCAAATTAAATGACTTTAGCTTTGAAAAAGAAAATAAATATGTTGAGCATCTATATGAACCTATTATATGTAGCATCCTTAAACTATTCAGATTTTATTTAGAAACATATACATTGACATGAGCAATTAATCATATTAATATTTGTATACAAAGCACGTGAGTTCAAAGCGTATATTTTTTTTTTAATTATGAAAAATAGTTGCAAGTATATTAATCAATTTAATATTAAAATCATAAAATTTATTGACTTGTGATAGGATGATCGTAAAACACTAACACGTCGATCACATCGACACGAATCTGGAATGAACTGAAATGGAGATTAAACGAGTAAACTACTGGATTAAAAACTGGATGGCAGTTTCGTAAATAACCTCATCTTCTTCCTTTTGTCTCCTGAACGAGACCAGCATGGTCTAACTGCTGCTGCTGCTTGCATGACGGAGGGCTCTGGTCGCAGGGATCTCGGTCGGGCTCATCGACGGCAAGCAGCGATGATATATGGGTGCTCCACATGGCTGATTGGTCTACGAGATATCTGTTGGCCCCTTCTACGATCACATGAGAGAGAGAAAAAAGTTTGGCATTGCTAAAAATCAAGGGCTTGGAAAAATTGACCTGGGAGAGATGAAGATGGGATCATGCACGTACTAGAAATCCATCGAATCTTTGCCTGGACGGCCAGGCGGCCGGCGGCCGGACTCCATGGTGATGACGATGACGAGGTCCAGCAACAAGGAGGCGATGGCAAGGGGCAATCCAGTGGAACGGCTCCATGGCAGCTCGCAAAGCTCCGGCGAGATCGTGCGCATGCCAATAACAAAGACGTAGCGGTGGCTTGAATAATGACCCCTCGACTTGTTTTCCAAGGGTTTGGAAAAGGATACAGAAGGCTCGGTTTGGTGTGTATAGATGGGCAGGGCGTGATGCATAGAGAGTCCTTGGCTTGCACGACACAACATATATCATAGATAGCTTTGCGATTGGAAAGGAAAAACAGAAATCGATGGGTGTACTAGAGCAGCAGGCCAACGCTGTCTATCTTCATCAAGATATGGCCTCGCTACTTTGCCTTCTTTGATCTACCCTCGTCAAAGCACAATGTGCCAAGAAACGAAATAAAAGAACATGTAGAACATGGGTCAACGCACAAGAGAATTTTACAGACATTGATCCACTAAGGATTTGATCTGCTATGGATTGGATTAGGATTAATTATTTCTATAATATTTAATTTATGTATTAAAAATAATACTAGAAAAGTCCAGAGTCCATATTTAGACCGTGAAAAAATACTCAAAAAGCTAAAAAAAATCGGAAAAATTCTCAAAGACAATTTGGATCATGAGAAACCCAAATAAAGTATTTGGAGGTCACGAAAAGATATTTAAGAGGATCTAGAAATTAGATTTTGCTCTTAGGAAAATAAGACCGAGTTATAGAAAAAGCTAAAAGAATTATCCGAATGATTTTCGAGATAGGCTGATTGATGACAAACTCAAATGAGTGATTTGGAATATAATAAAAGATTTGGGGATGCTTCAACTGTATAGATTAAACTCAAGACAGTAAGGAACTGATTTTAGAAAAGGATAGACAAGTCAGAAAAAAAAAGATAAACAACTTCCTAAATGTGTTTTGAAAAACTTTATACACTCATAACTTAAGCAACAAACAAACATCACATCAAAGAGAGAGCCCTTCAAATTAATTCTAAAAGATTTAAAAATCACCATTTTATTCAGAAAATCATATAGAAGCTTAAAATAATATTAAAATAGTTTATCCAAATATCAAAACATTCTTTTTATATAGTGTTTTCTAAGCACAACCTAAAATTGAAAATTTTGGGGTGTGACATCTTCTATTCAATTCCCCAGTGAAATAATCTAGACATATCTTACTTAAGCCTGAATTAGAAGTCTTAGTAGTCATCTCTAAATCCTAATTTTCTACATCCTTGTTTGCTACTCAGGTGGTTAAGTTGTAGTGTAGATTACCCTCACACATCTTTCCTTGGGTTCGATATTAAAACTGGGTTTATTTTTTCGTGAAGTGCTACATCGTATCTATGCGCTTGCGAATTATTCAGTAGGCATTAACAGATACCAACAAGTATTTCTGGCGCCATTGCTGAGGAAGACGTCGCTGAATTCACTCTAAACTTATCTTAACCTGTATCATAATCTTATCTTTTGTTTGTATACTATCACTCTTCACGTTTTTCATTTCTCTTTACCTTTTCTATACTTCAATGGATCAACCTAATTCCATGTCTATCTATAAATATAACTTCACGAGTCTACGCATAGAGCCAGAGCCATCTTCAAAGCCTATCTTAACCTCTGACTATGAGCTATGCCCGTGTTTAATAGACATGGTCAGAAACCAATTTTTCTCAGGAGAAGATAATGCTAGCCCTTATTCTCACCTCAATAAATTCGAGCAAACCTGTATGTGCTTGCGCATTAAGGATATATCTGATGAGACTATCCGATGGAAGCTTTTTTCCTTTCTCTTTGACTGGAGAAGCTAGATATTGGTATAATCTCCACGTTGAGAGTGTTAAAGGTGACTGGAGAGCATTGTGTGCTGAATTCTACCTTCAATTCTATTCTATCTCCAAGGTAGCAGACCTTCGTTTAGAGATTCTCTCCTTTAGATAAGGGAAGAAGAAGACTCTAACTGAAGCCTGGGAACGCTTTAACAATCTTACTCATTCTGGACCTAGTCTATTGATACCAGACCCTATTCTTCTTCAACATTTCTATAAGGGTATAGCTAGAAAAACTTCTAAATTTTTCAATCTTGCAAACTTCTAAATTCTTCAATCTTGCTTCTGGAGGATCATTCTTGCATATCACTCCTAATGTTGCGAGAAATGTCCGTACAAAGATTCATAAAAATGAAACACCTTTAGAGAAGCAAGTAGAGGAAGAGAATTTGATAGTTGATCAGGAATCCATACCTACCACATCCCAACCTACAAATATCAACGAGCTTGAACCACCGGAGGAGGAGGAAACTCCACTTCTAGTCATGCTCGATATCGAGGTTGATATATTTACTGATTATGAAAACACATCAAATTACTATGCCATAGTGGATAGGTCTTAGATCCTTTTGATAAGACTTTCCTTAAGCAAAATACAAAAGAACTTGTGTCGATTATAAGCAATAATTGGTTGGAAGAGTCAGAGCTTTTCTCTGATGTTATCTGAGTTGACTCAACCTTAACAATCATACCTTGCCAAATCCACAAGGGTTCTTTCGAAGCTCTGTACAATCCTGTTGTGGGAGTTAACATCATGTCTGCAACATATGTTCAAGATCTTTTAAATAAGATGCCCTTAACCACAACAAAAAAGTTTCTAAAAAGTCCTTTAGGCCATATTCTCCCAAGTTTGGGAATCCTCTACATCTTACCTATTAATGTCAAAGGGATGAGAGTTCACATGAGCTTTTATATTTTTGATGTCATAGAGTTTGACATATTGATAGGACAACCTATAGAGAGACTTTTACAAGAAGGACAAAAAGAGAATATAAACATTAGCCTTGGGAAGAATTTTGATCTGCCTATATCTATAACCCATGCTCTAAATGCTGAGACTGAGACAATTCCTAAGCCTGATCCTATGGAAGAAGTCTGAGAAATATCCTTTGAATCTTTACTCGAATCGGATTTCGAAGATGATTCTAAACCTCTAGATGAGGAAGGAGACAGTCCGCTAAAACTTGACCCTCTAGATGAGTTTAAGGAACCGCCTAAGCCTCCCATAGAACTCAAACCCTTACCTTCTGGTCTTAAATATGCTTTTCTGAATAATGATCAAGAATCTTCTATGATCATAAGTAATAAACTCTCTCAGGAAGAAACCTTTCGGTTGATTACAGTCCTAGAGAAGTATAGATCCGCTTTTGGCTATTCACTCCAAGATCTTAAAGGAATCAATCTTGTTCTTTGCACCCATCATATTCCTAGAGACCCTGAGATAACGCCTCCTAGAGAACCACAATGTAGGCTGAACAATGCGATGAGAGAGGTTGTTAAGAAAGAGGTTTTGAAACTGTTACACGCCGGGATTATATATCCTGTGCCATACAGTGAGTGGGTAAGCCTCGTGCAAGTTGTGCCTAAGAAGGGAGGCATGACAGTTGTTAAGAATAACAAGAATGAATTAATCCCACAAAGAACCATCACTGGATGGCAAATGTACCGAAAGTTTAACAAGGCAATAAAGAGATCATTTTCCACTCCCCTTCATTGATGAGATGTTGGAGAAATTAGCAAATCACTCTTTCTTCTATTTTCTTGATGGGTATTCGGGATATCATCAAATTCCGATCCATCCAGATGACCAAAACAAAACCATCTTTACATGTCCATATAGAACTTATGCTTACCATAGAATGTCTTTTGGACTATGTAGTAATGAAAGATGCATGATGAAAGATGCACCAACTTTATTTCAAAGATGCATGATGTCTATATTCTCTGATATGATTGAAGTGATAATGAAAGTTTTCATGGATGAATTTTCTATCTATGGAAAAACTTTTGATAAATGCCTTGAAAACTTAGATAAGGTTTTGCAAAGATGTGAGAAAAAGCACTTAGTCCTTAATTAGGAAAAATATCATTTCATGGTTAGAGAAGGAATAGTGCTTAGACATCTAGTGTCTGAAAGAGGGATAGAGGTAGACATAGCTGAAATTGAAGTAATTGAACAACTACCTCCTCCCATTAATGTTAAAGGGATTTGAAGCTTTTTAGGCCATGCAGATTTTTATCAAAGGTTCATACATAACTTTTCATACATTGCTAGACCTCTAACAAACCTTCTAGATAAGGATGTTCCCTTCGAATTTGATGACACATGTTTAGAAGCTTTTAAAACTCTTAAGAGAGCAATCATCTCTGCACCAATCATTCAACCCTCTGATTGGTCGCTGCCTTTTGAATTGATGTGTGATGCAAGTGATTATACTGTGGGGGCAGTTTTAGGACAAACTAGAGACAAGAGGCATCATGCAATTGCATACACCAGCAAAACTTTGATACGGCCTCAACTTAATTATGTAACTACTGAAAAAGAGCTTCTGGCTATTGTTTTTTCTATAGACAAGTTTAGATCTTACTTAGTAGAAGCAAAGGTAATTGTTTATACTGATCATACTACTCTTAAATACCTATTCACTAAGAAAGATGCTAAACCCCAACTCATAAGATGGATTTTGCTACTCCAAGAATTTGACTTAGAAATAAAAGATAAAAGGGGAGTAGAAAATCTTGTTGCCGATCACTTGTCTAGAATGCAACTTGAGAGTATGCAGGAACTGTCAATCAATGACTCTCTTCGAGATGACACGCTCTACACCATCTCTAGATTGGATCCCTGGTACACAAATATTGTCAATTTTATAGTTGTAGGTTATGTACCACCAGGGGCGAACAGGAGAAAGCTTATCTATGAAAGTCATCTACACATATAGGATGATCCTTACCTCTTTCGAGTGTGCTCTGATCGATTACTCTAGAGGTGTGTACCAACTAAAGAAGAAATAGGGATCATTGAAAGATGTCACTCATCACCATATGGAGGTCATTATAGAGCATTCCGTACTCATGCAAAGATCTGACAAAGTAGATTCTTTTGGCCAACCATGTATGAAGACACCAAAAACTTCATCCGAAGATGTGGAGTATGTCAGAGGCATGACAATATCAATTCTAGAGATGCCATGCCACTCACCAACAATCTTCAGATAGAGCTCTTTGATGTCTAGACAATTGACTACATGGGACCATTTTCAAAATTGGGCAACTATGAGTATATTCTAGTGGTAGTAGATTATGTTTCCAAATGGGTTAAGCCATGCCATGCAAAGCTGCAAATTCCAAGAACTCTAAAAAGATGTTTTATGAGACAATATTTCCAAGATTCGATGTCCCAAGGATGGTGATTAGTGATGGAGGAACTCAGTTCATTGACAAGAACTTTCACAAGTACTTGATGAAGCAAGGAATCCAACATCATGTCGCTACTCTGTACCACCCTCAAACAAGTGGCCAAGCAGAAACTTTCAATAAAAAAATTAAGAACATTCTGCAAAAGACAGTCAACGAGATGGGGACTGCTTGGAAGGAAAGGCTACCCTAGGCATTATAGGCATACCGGACAGCATATAGACACCTCTTGGCATGTCACCTCTCCCTCAAGCTATCAGGACTATATAAACACCCCCTAGGGTCATTCTCCTCTCATCCCAAGAGCCCTCCTCTCTCAACCCATAGCCAGGAAGCTCTCCATGTCTCCACCTTTTGCCAAATGGCTAGCCCAAACCACCCATACATAGTCAAAGAGCTAGAGGACATCCTTCCACTGGCGGTCATCCTGCCGAAGCAGCTGGCAGTCGTGCCACCGAAGGAGGTCGTCCAAGCTTGACCTCGAGGGGCACCAATGGAGGAAGCCCTCTATGCCTAGGCCATTAATAGGCCTGCCATCGCTCCACCAGCTCATCGACCACTTCTAGGTGACAAGCCTCGACAACCAGGTCAACCTCGCATCACTCTCCCCCAAGGCACTAAGTTACTACCTTCTAGAGAGGGGGAGAGGCTGCTGGGTGTCACCACCAAGTTTGGGGCGGTGACTGGCATGAAGTATACCAGTGCCAAGCCCTGCATGACCTTGGATTTTGTGCGAGTGGATCGGAGCAATGTGAAGTTCACTCCACCACCGAGGAAAAATCCGGAGTCCCCGAAGAAGAAGGTGAAGACTGCACCTACACCACGATAGCCTCGCCTAACCATGGCCACTTTAGAGACTAGGATAGATCTATAGGCCCAAGCCCTTAAGGACATGATGAAGGTCCTAGAGAACTTTGGCCAGCGTGTAATCAACCTAGAGGGTAAGCATGAGCAGCTGCGTGTCAAGCACAAGGCGCTCAAGATTAGGGTTAGGGAGCTAGATAAGGAAGACTGGAGATAGAGATGGGATAGGCACACGTGTAATAATCATTAGTTTCTTAGTTCATTTAGGTAATTTAGATTGGTTTGCTTAGTTAGAATTTGATTCATTTATTGTGTAATAAATGTGCCTCATGATAATAAAGAAGTCAAGTCTTTAGAGTCATCTCTCTCTAGATATATGTATGTTTTTGTCTCCACCTTGTTGTGCATAAAAGGAAATAGGAAACAAGTGTGGGAGAGACAACTCACAGGAACACTGAAGGAAAACTGAGTACATAGGACAATAGGAATTGGGTATGTGCTCCAAACACTCTCATGTATTACCACTGAGCTTAATTGAATATCTTTAATGAAACATGATTGCACCTAATGATTAACTTGGTCATGACTTAAGACAAGAATCACATAATTCATCTCCTGTAAAACTTGCTGCTATTGGGAACTCTTTATAGGGGCCCCATGCCTCTTTAGTTGTTGACAAGTGAGAGATAGTAGAACATGAGAACCTGAACCTCTATGTCTAGTTATTAGAGCATTTATTTCAAAACATAAAAACAATAGCTATGCTACTCCTCTGTGGTTTATAATTGTCTATAGAACCATACATGATCATAAGCCTTCTACATAAGTTGCTTGTCTGACATTGAGCTCTGTCAGCTTCTGAGACCTGTGTTGTAGAGATTTATCATGCTCCCAAGATCAAGATCCACTTACACTCCATATATGCACTATCCCTACATCAGGGGTAGGCGCAACATCTTCCATCCACATAAGAAAATATGCTGCTCTTACACAGAGAGTACGCACCCAAAAAGACTTTTGGTAGGATCTTATTCAATTATGCTTTAAAATTCTTAGAAATCTCTGCCTTGCAAAAAGTTTTCATGTAGAAAGATATGGGCTATGCAAAAAGAAAATAAAAGAGAGTTCAAAAAGAAAAATGGACAAGGGTCCAAATGCTAAAAAGAATAGTGGCACTTAGATGCCCAGCTCACTAAAAAAGGAAAGAAAGAAAAATTAATGATAGCCCATGGTCCCTAAGCACTCCAACTTGAGCAAGAGATATACATCTTCCAAAGTATGAGTATAGTAGAATCAGGACAGCCACCATATATTCCACACACATGCACATCTTGATCTAAGAGTATAACATCTCTCTCCTTGGGACTCCTACACAGGCTCAGTGACATGTAAGGTAAGTATACTACTCCATGCCAAACCTTCAAACTCTATATAAGCCTATTAGAGGTAGGTTGCAAGAAAAGGCATTCACTCATTCATGCCTAAGAGAGAATCCATAAATACTACATATAATGAGTGACTTGAGAGCACCACATCGAGAGGAGCAGGTAAACTATGTTTTATCTTGAAAATCTTGCAAAAAGCTCCAATTGACTTAGCAATGAAGCAAAAGTAATCTGTTCAGCTGTTCTACTTATCAACTCCTCAAAGTTGCATGGTAGATACTTTGAATCTCACGGTGCAGGTACGACCAGGGATGAGCTTATGTTAATGTCTTTGTCTAGAGTTGTGTCTGAAGCTATCCAACCTTTTCTTGAGGATGAGTAAAAGCCTAAGTGTGGGGGTGTTGTTGACGGTCCTTAGTGTTTAAATCCAACCATCAACTAACCTTCTGAAGTGACTTAAAATCAATCCATCTACCTAGAAGTAGGGTTTTGACTAATGAATTTCACGAGTTTTGGTGAACCAGTGATTTTGCAGGCATACACTAGAAATGACATACTTTTAAGCTATAATGCAACATAGGATGCAAGATTGGATGCCACGGTAGTACATGAGAATTCTAGAAGGAACGAGAAGACCACCCGCCGAAGCTGGACCGAAGCCCAGCTAGGGGGGACCAGCCGATCCCACCCTAGACTGGCTGGTCCCATGTGGGGCCCACTAGCGGCCCGCTTCGTCTAGGTCGCTCCACCGCCTTTGAGTATTGATCTTCACCGTCCGTCGAAGTCAGTTTGATCCAAGAGCTCACGTTCGTTTGCCAAGGCTATAAAAGGAGAGGCAACCCCCCGGGAGGAGATTCATTCTGAAGAGGAAGAGCTTTATCGAGTGTTGGTATTTGTTAACGCAAAGCAAATAAATCCACAAGCGCACGGATACCGCTGTAGCTTTCACCCGAAGTATTCCTAGGTATCGATTTCCATGGGAAACGAGAAGTGAACTAGAAAGGATCAAAGTCGTCCAAGGAATAACTATTTTTGGTGGGTAGAGAGGGGTTTTCTAAGGTTCTTCCAAGATAACTAGCTAACTAAGGTTCAGGCTTACTAAACTTCACTTACTTCAGAGCAGCGGTTCCTTTTTGACTCTCGAAAAGACTGGAAAGTGGTAGTTGGGGTCAGGCCGCCAAAAGCTCTATGAAAACACTAACCCGAACGGAAGTAAGTGATAGTTCTTAGCGCACGGAACACACCCGAACATGGATAACACTAGGCCGCCAAAAGCTCTATGAAATAAAAAGGCCTGTGTTAGTAATTCTTAGCGAAAGCAGCCAAATCCACAAGCGCACGGAATTACCGTCGTAGCACTTCACCCGGTGATAAACAGGGTATTGTAATCTCACGAAGAACGGTTGCGTCTAGTCAACTAGCTTAGTCCGCCCTGGTGGGTTGAGAAAAAGAGATCCTGGGTAGTGAGGTTTTCCTACGGTTTAGATTCTCTACTCGAAGATAATCTTACCTACTACACTCTTGCTTCGGGCACTGGATAGCACCTAGTCTGCTAAGTGATGACAGCTAATAGCTCTACGCCACACCCGAACATGGGGGAATACAAAGGATGTTAGGGCTGTCAGCACCTAACACCTACCCCTCACCCGTGGAGTGTGAGGCAAACGAGGGTAACCTATAACTTAGACACCACGTCTACGTTATCGATTACTATTCTAGCGTCGGCCAGGAACATTTGTCTTTATCAGGAGTCTTCTACTATTACATCTGCTACTAAGGCAAGTAACAGACAACGAACCCGCAAGAATGTAATACGTGAAAAAAATATGAAATAGAGACTCACCACCGTAGTAGAACACAGACCTTATACTCCAAGCAGTATATGACCGTAGAGGTACATGTTGAGGGGGAGCCGACACGTCCGACACTCCGCCTCCTCAACCCGGAGAAGCCGGATCCGAGACAAGAGAAGTCGGACACGCCCGAACCTTCTCTCCTTTCCCTCTCTCACTCCCTACACTAAACTACCTAGGCTAGGATGAAATTTGAGCTTGGCTCTCTTCTTCTTCTCCACTTGGATTGTGTGTTGAGGGGGAGTAGGGGCCTTCTTATATAGCACCTTGGAGGTTAGTTTGGAGAAGTATTGATCACAATAAACATCATGAACCGCCTCTAGGTGCCATCAATGTACCGCCAGAGAAAGGTCGGTCAGAGAGGCGGTTAGGGGGGTGCGGCCGCACCCTGGTGCGGGCGCACCAGGGGAGGCGCAGCTGGCCACCGCCTTTCTCTGGTCGGTTCCTGGTTGGGCCTGGATGCTTGTTTGGCCCAATTCTGTAGATGGAGGAGGTTCTCTTGCATTTGCCTTTGTCCTTGGGCCAGTTTCTGGGTTTTCTGATATGCTTTTGGCCCATCTTGATCTCTTTTCATGTTTGTCCTGCAAAACAAGTCCACTCACCAAAACTATGGAATTTGTTAGTGTATAGACCCTATATTCTAGTTATGATGGTGTTTCATCTCTCTTTTGTGTGTATGTTGACGGTTTATGATGTGGGTTAAGAGCCGTCAATAGCCTGGTGTTGATATCTGTTAACGCCCACTGAATGATCCGCAAGCGCACGGATACCGTTGTAGCTTTATTCTAGAAGTATTCTAGGTTTTGTTCCACTGTGAAACATGTGAGATCAACTACGGTCTAACTTAACTAGGGATAACAATAGGGTGAAGGTATCGACTAGATTAGATAGAACTAAGATAGAACTAGGGTAGAACTAGGGCGATAATTAATGGGGTTGACGTAGCAATCAAGGTTGATGATAATAGGAGAGTAGAGAGGATAACTATGGTTCTCTTCTTCTAACTTGGGCAAGTCTATATCTTATATTGCTAACTGGGGACATTACATAAGGAGAGACACCGACATAGGATGTTGATCTCCTTAGCAACCGCGTCCTACTTGTCCTACAGACGGGAGGTGGATAACAGGGCTGTCACTCCTGACCACCACCGGAATATAGGGTGCATCCATCGGAATACTCTAATCCCTCTAGAACACGAATAAAGCACTCAAAGAGAGTCGTAATCCAGATAAACAATAAAGGCATAGAACTTACTCGCATTAGAAGTTGATCACTAGAGACATCCCAGGAGCAAGCTCAAGTAGAGCTTGATCCTGCCAAGGTACAAGCCGTAGAGAGGGCACCGACAGGCCGACACCTTCTCCTAACTCTTCCCTCACTCTCCATCTCACTATTATCTAGAAAATTAGATCCTAGAGAGGACTAATCTTCTCTTGATGGCTGACCCTCCCCGAGAGGTTATCCATTCAAGGGACACCTCCCGGTTAGGGTTTGAGAGAATAACAAATGAATGTGTGATGCCCTGGGGGGTCTTGCCCTCCTTTTATAGCCCGGTGGGATGAAAGTGAGCCCTTGCATCAAACCGACTTTGGTGGACGGCTGAGATTGAAACCCTAAGGCAGTGGAGCACATGTGTTGACATTTACTACCGTCATTACTAAAAAGCAGAGATAACTCCTACCCCTAGCAACAACGCCAGAAATGCTCGGTATATAATTAACTTGTCATTTAGCAACTAGCCACCTCTTTATTACTAACATTCCTAAACATGAAATAGGTTGTCATCCCTAATTATATTGCTAGGAAATTATTATAGATTTACATGTACCAATGTGACTAGGTAGATATAAAAGATATGAATATAATATGATTGTAAACTAAATGGGTTCTGCAAGCGGACAGATAATTATACCGTTGTAGCATTTTACCTAGGGAGTTCATCCAGGTTGTTGATTTATATTTATACCACTGGGAAAGCTATGTAATAAACTATAATCTATTATATTGATAAGAGACTATATAAGATGAATAATTGATATTACCAAAATCATCTAATCTACTCATAACAGGCAGAGGTCACAAGATAAATATGGATAAATATGGGTGATAGCATAATCATCAAGTATCATAATTATGGATAATCATCAGAGCATCTACTAGTCATAATCATAGTTAGCCATTGGATAAACTGGGGAGTTAGATCTAAGGTAATTCTATAACTACATCAATAAATAACTCTAATTAGTACAATTACATCTAGAAATTATTGTTAAGTCAACCCTACATCATAATCACATGTAAAGAGGCATCAACTAATGAGGGTATTAAGACACAAGGGTCACCTCCTTCGCGACCGTGCCCATGCTAGTCCTACGTACGGAGGGTGGACTACAGAGGAACCAACGCAGCTGTCACCTGCGTGGACTACCACACGTCCTGGCACGTCAGGGTGCACTTGTAGATAAACAAGATATCTAGACACCACGTCTACATATTGTCTACCATTTACCCAACGATCGATTAGGTAAACATTATACGAGCAATTACATGAATTCAATAAGATCAAACCAACTATCCTAGACATATAATCAAAGTAGACAATAACTATTGTAATTAAGAACATATGAATCTATTAAGAGTAAAGTCTCCCTATATATAATGAATACAATAAAGTAAGAACTAGATGAAGAACTAGATCTCCTCTACTTCTAATCTAGCTAACTAGAACTATGAACTAGAAGGCTCTTGATGAACTAGAAGGCTCTTGATGAACTAGAAGGCTCTTGATGCTTGATGGCTTGAGGCCTTGATGAATAATGAATTGGCTCCTTCCCAGGGGGGTCTACCCATGTATTTATAGTCCGGTGGGATGCGCGTGCACCGCAGGATCAAACCGACGTAACCAAGGGCCGAGATGCATCAGGAGAGGCGGTGGAGGAACATTCTAGAAGGGGGGCCGTAACCCTAACCCTAGGGCGCCGCCCGGCCCCTCCTGGCGGCGGCTGTTGACATTTCTAACGTCGCTACTAGAAATAGAGGTAAATCCCTATCCCCGGCAACGGCGCCAAAAATGCTTGTTGGTATTTCTTATGCACAACTAAAATATAAAGGATTCATAGCGCCACGAGAAAACCATTGTAGCATTTTACCGGAGTATTCCGGTATCATTATTTATATTTTACCACTGGGAAACAATGGAATAAGACATTGATAGTTCACCATCATGTATCTACTAACTTAATACACCAACTAGACTAAAGTAGGGGGTAAATGATAGTTGATAGGAATTATGTATATATGACACACACAGGAGAATTCTATGATAAATAAGTAGATAGCTAAAGTGAGAGGACAACGGGAGAGTTCAAGGTTCCTAAATACTTCTCTATTACCAAGGTTCTATAATAACTGATTTATGGTAGATAAAGTAATCACACAATAACACTTTGGAGCAACAGTACCTATCCAACTCTCGAATAAGACTGGGAAAAAGGTAGCTGGGTAAGGCTGCCAAAAGCTCTATGAAACACCAACTCCGACGTGGTGGAATACACCAACAAAGTTTTGTCACCTCGATGGCTACCACAACTAACCGTAAGAATTGGGCGCAAACTCGGGTAAACACTAGCCTAGACACCACGTCTACGCTAACGATTACTACTCTAGTCACGTGCGCTAACTAGAGCACCTAAGACAAAGCGGAGATCCCATGCTAAAGTATAACAACTATACTAAACATAATATAAAGGCATAAAGTAAATAGAGAAGATAAATATATTAAAGCATAAGTCTTACAAGAATAGATACAAAGATATACCGAACTCTCGACGACTCTGCGAAGACTCCTCCGAACCCCCCGTAGCGCCACTCTCCCTAACTCTCAACTAGAACTACATTGGAAAGTCTAGCCCTAATTCTCTAGAGATGAGAGGTCATCCATTCGAGGGACACCTCTACATCTCCATAATGTGGTGCCCTCAGGGAGGGGGTCTACCTCTTTATTTATAGTCTAGAAAAGCCTCCCACCTCTTCCGGGCCAGGGTGATGTGGGACTAATTCTTGCACCGTTTGCTTTGCTGTTGGGCCATTATACATTTAACTTGGGCCTTCCAATCATCCCTCATGTGAGCCCACTCAAGGGAGCACCTTGGGGTGCCTCTCTTGGGCCTCTTCCATGCCATATGAGCCTCTTCTCACGTCATGGGCCTTGCTTGTGCGTGGGGCCCATTAGTGATAATTCTCCTTTATTTATAAAATTAATATCTTTTCACTCCGGACTCCAAATATAGCAAATGATATGTCCATTTTGATCATCTCGACGAGCCCGTCGCAATGGTGTAGTCCAATTCATCATTTGAGATATTTTTATTCTGTGCAAAATTGGATATACCTGCAAAACGATCAAGAACAACACAACTCATGGAACTCGTTAGAATCAAACCCTACAACTATGCTTTATGGTTGATATCATGTTATATTCAGCAATAGTTGGTGGTATAAAATAGGCGTTAAGGACCGTCAACAAGTTCCCCCAAACTTACCCTTTGCTAGTCCCTTAGCAAAGCTTAACTACTAAACTTGGATCAGGAGTTGCTACAATGTTTTCACTTCTCAAAAGTACACATGCTTTTAAACTGAAATTCTTCTTTGAATTAGATAAAACTGCTCTAACTTTTAAACTTACCCATATTACCATTAACTATGGAGCTTTTCAACTTTTGCGTGGGTCATGAGCAATTGAAAGATAGAACAATCAAGTCAAGCACTATGTCTCAAATTCTTCACTAAACCAATATTCTGGAGTTTTTACAAGTTTTCAAAATAAAACTCAGAGCTTAATTGTATGACACCCTCAAATCTCTTATTGTATGTGATATTTGTGGATCTCACTGAGGTATTTATGTTGTCATGCCCTCCTACAACTAATTATTATAGTGGAGCTCATAGGAGTGGAATTAAACAAGGACGAGCATACTTGCAATTCATATATTGTAAAGTCAAACAATGCATCCAAAGAGAGTCAAGTCATACAATCAAACCAAGATGTGCATGTGTATGGAATATGGTGGATGGGTGAATATATGGTGGCTAAACCTAATTCTACTTTTGCTCTTTAGAAATAAATCTCTCTCTCTTAGACTTAGAACTTTCACAGGAAAATATAGGCTATCTTTATTCTTCTTCTCTCTTTTTTTTTTTTCTTTTTCTTTCTTTTTTTTTTTAGGGAGGCGAGCATTTTAACTCCCTCTTATTTTTTTAATAACTTTCTTTTGCATAGCCACATGCATCCTTTGAATACAATAAATGATTGGAGAGATAACAATAAGAACATAGAGCATTAAACAAGGGGTTGTCCTATAGGTTATATATATATATATATTTTTAGTGTTTTACTCCTAGTGTAGGAGAAAAATGTTTTTGTTAAAATAGATCTAGATGAAAGTGGAAAATAATTGCGCTTACTCCCATGGTAGGAGCAATGCATATGTTGGTGGAGTGTGTGAGTGTGATCTTGATTTTAAAAGCATAACAAGACTCTCATAAGGTATACAACAAAGGTTGACTAAACTCGATTGCAAAGCAAGCAAATGATGATTGAGCAAAGGTTTTCCTATTCTAAATGTATATCATATATGGCTTTGGTAGGAATTCAAACTTTGTCATACAAGAGCTCATCATGTAAGATTTTCGAGTTTTCAAAAGATAAATCTCCGAATTTAGTATCGTTAGGAATAAGAAAAATAGTAGCTCAGTCTTTCTCATATCATATCCCTCAATCACCTAGACTTAGCTTAAGCATATGCCTCCATAAGTTTCAGGTTCGAAGTAAGTTCTTATATCAAAATAGTCATATCCAAAACTCAGGAGAATTTAAGGTTGAAAACCTGACACGTGAAAGGAATTACGACAGAGCAACTATTCATCATCTCCAAGACAAAATTTTATTGTTCTTTAGTTTTTATTTGACTCTTAATAAACTAGACAGAATCTATGATCACACTCTAAATAGCTAAAGTATCTTTATTTGATTTTAATAATTATCCATCTTTTTATTTCTTTTAGACTAATGGACTCATAAGAAACTCTACAGACGTGGACCTTCATGTGCCCACATATTTTTGGTATTTTATGACTATAAGATAGACTCGATAATCGCATAGGTATACTTACCTGATAACTAGAGGATGCTCTCCCCCAAGCTGGATGTTGTCGTAGTTGAGCGTTGAAGCTGAGTGGTCCTCATAGAGGAGCTCATACTTATAAGAGCAAGTGTTGCTAGGAATACTTCAATCTCATCACCCAAGAAGTTACTTCACACAGAGGTCAGCTGTGTGTCAGAGAGATGTGCTTCGAGTGATGAAGATGAAGATTCCTGGGTGAGCTGGCTCTTGGAGTCATCCTGTAGAAAACTCTCACAAAACACCAAAACTCGTGGAACGGTATTAGGATAAAACGTTAGTGGTTAGCCATTTTTTTAGAGGATTGGGTGTTGTGGAGGTTTCAAAGTATATTTATGATAACAGTATTGCAGCAGGATGCTCAATTAATATTTTTAGATTTTATAGGTTTATATGCAGAAAGTACAAATGTATGATATGTATTTTTATTTTGTAGGCCACCATAGTGAGAACTCCTATAACTTTTACGCTACAAGGGTTTCATATGGGGCTTAAAGTTTTTTTTAAGATGCATGAATGCAACCTAATGCATATCTATTTATTTATTATTTCCTATGTAATACTAATGTAGAAAAGTAAATATGGTTAAGAGAAAATAAATCATGCAATGTAAGAAAGTAAACATGGATAACTACCGATGTTACCTCACGACGAGGGTTCGATGTTTTGTGTCCTTTGAACTGGACTCCTCCTTGTAGTGGTTTGTTGATCGAGTACTTCGGTTTGCTCATAAGGATGAGGATTGAGGTGGTGTCTCCACTAGTGGCGTTTCCAATGGTGGTGCCACCTTCTTCCTTTCTTTTTGTTAGCATCTCAAAGCCAATCTTATATGCATCCTTGTTACTAGTTTAGAACTTCCACTTGTAGAATTTGGGGAATCTCCCCACACTTTGCTTGAAGTGGGTTCTGCTCATAAAGACAAGGTAGAGATCAAGTGCAGGAGCTCTATTGGTGGAAAAACACCAACAGAACTAGAAAAATTATTTATTCTCTAACCTTAGGCACAATAAGATTGATGTCTTTTCACATTGTTCATTTACATCTTGGGTGAGAATATCAAAAGTATAAATATAGCATTTAAGCTTATAAGATGGAGTGGAGTTACTTAACCTATGGAAGGATTGTTTATCCTTATAAATTATCAAGATTAACAAGATGACTATCATCTTCCAAAATATGATATATCATATTTGAGCTCATTTGGTTAAGATTGAGATCATGAGAATAGTGCTATGATGTGTATTCCAAGATCAAGAGAAAATGATGACCACTTACTTTTAATATGTTACCTTGATTACTGGAGCATGATAACACCATGTGGTAGAAGGTAGTTGAACTTCAATGGTCTTTTCCTTTCTTGCATCTTGAGTTGTTTCTTAGCATCTTGTCTCATATGTTGTACTCCTTTCTCACTCTTCCGGACTTCTGCTTCTCTCATTATTTTTTCTCTGCAAGGGATTAGTAGACAACACCTATCCGAAGGAACATACTATCTATTTAAAGTATGGATAGTGTTTGCCAAGTAGTTAAAGATTAATCTGTAGCTCATGTTTTAAATGATTCACCATTACTTCAAATTTTCCAACAAGGTTAAGGCAAAGATATAATTTTAAAGAATACCTCTAACCTTGATTTGATTCTATGAAATCTCCTAATATGATTTAAATATTTTTATACAGGAGAGGATAGTCTATATATACAGCCAAATTCTTATACAAATATGCTTTGATTTTATAATATTTAAGTAATATTCTAAAGCATACTTATAATAGAGTAAGGAAGTTTAAAAGACTAGAGATAGAACCAAGAATATGTAGGTGAACCAAAAGAATATTTTGTTTGTTTTAAGTTTTTGCAAATTAAGCATAAGGTATGGATAACCAAGACAATTAACAACATGGTATAAGATTTTCAATGTAGTTTAAAGTTATATAAGGCTTGGGTAAACATACCGTATGACTTGCCAGGTGATTTATCACTATCATGGTGAAGTGTGAAAGGTGTTGAAGTGTTCTTACATTGATTTCTTTTTATCTTAGTCTTTTCTATACACTTGTTCTCCTTCCTTTTTGATCCATGATCAGACAATTATTCTTTCTTTCCTGCATAAATGTTAGTGGACACATACCCGAAGGATTGCAACAAGTTTGGCATGTGGGTTATGGTCCATAATTTTAGGTGGATTTATTCTATGCTAATAGAAGGATGGGCTTTTAGAATTACTTTAGCATAGATTTCTTCTAACAAATGTTCATGTTGGTGGCTGCACTGTTATATGGTTTAAGGCAAAGGTAACTTGTGACAAAAGATTAAGTGAATAAACTTTGATACTTACAACTCTTCCATGGAGAACGAGCCGTGTCTTCCTTTTGTGCAAAGTTATTGGACTTCATCACATGCCTTGATTCATCTCTGTGAGTTTATCTCTTGACTTACCCGAATTGAATGTAGGAGTTTCCTGCAGGGGTTAGTCTAACAAAATATCCAATATCCACTAGAGCATACTTTTAGTTCAAAAATTAACCTAGACACCACGTCTAATTTGATTTAGGAAAGCATTTTAACCTAAGCACCACGCTTAATTTAAAAGCTTTTTAGAAGTAAACTCAACACACCTTATGATTCAAAAACCAAACTAGACACCATGTCTAATATAATTTAAGAAGATGGTTTAAACCAAGCACCATGCTTAATTTAAAAGGTGTATGAAAATACTTTAAAACCTAAGCATACAATAGCATGAAAGCACTTAGAGTTTTACTCAAATAGAGATAAAAGCATGATCATATATGGTGAGAATATATATTTTTTTTATTTTAAGTAGAGATGAAAGTGATATGCATATGTGCAAGAAACTAAACATGTTGTGGATTTGATATGAGATGGAGTAGATGCATAGATTGTTCAAAGTAAACATGCAATGGAATGCAACAGGATAACTACTCATCAATTTTAAAGTCTATGAGCAAGACTTTCTCACCTTTCTTGATCATACTTATCATGGATCACAATGGTATTTGTGATTAGCGCAGCGTCTTTGTTGTCACACATGATGAGATTTGAATTCTTGTGATGATGACCTTTTCTCCAATCTACACAAGGTTAGAATAATATATATGTTTATACATACCTGTGAGATGGCAGGGTTCCAATGTTGATGGATCATAAATGTTTAGGCACCCTGGATTCTTTAATATCTCCCTTGTCTTGTTCTTGTGAAATATCACTAGAAGGTTGAACAATTGATTTTCTACTTATTTCACAACTCAACAAACACAGGGGTAATCCTACTAAAGCTAGTAGCAGACTAGATTAGCAGATATCAAGATCAATATCAAAATCTCTACGCCAATTGTTTCCCCGGCAACGGCGCCAAAAATGCTTGTTGACATTTCTAACGTCGCTACTAGAAATAGAGGTAAATCCCTATCCCCGGCAACGGCGCTAAAAATGCTTGTTGGTATTTCTTATGCACAACTAAAATATAAAGGATTTCGCAAGCGCCTTTAAAAACCATTGTAGCATTTTTACCGGGAGTATTCCGTATCGTTATTTATATTTTACCACTGGGAAACAATGGAATAAGACATTGATAGTTCACCATCATGTATCTACTAACTTAATACACCAACTAGACTAAAGTAGGGGGTAAATGATAGTTGATAGGAATTATGTATATATGACACACACAGGAGAATTCTATGATAAATAAGTAGATAGCTAAAGTGAGAGGACAACGGGAGAGTTCAAGGTTTCTAAATACTTTTCTATTACCAAGGTTCTATAATAACTGATTTATGGTAGATAAAGTAATCACACAATAACACTTTGAAGCAACAGTACCTATCCAACTCTCGAATAAGACTGGGAAAAAGGTAGGCTGGGTAAGGCTGCCAAAAGCTCTACGAAACACCAACTCCGACGTGGTGGAATACGAAGACCAACAAAGCTGTCACCTGTTGGTATTTTTAACATCACTTCAAATTAAGTTGTCATCCCTAACATGATGCCAAAAACCAAGGATAAAAATAATCTACACGCAATGACTCTAAATAGAATATATC
>JADLZL010003556.1:0-101170 GCA_015844335.1 Chrysopogon serrulatus | reverse complement strand
GGATTTCTTTCATGTAATCCTACTAGGACTAGTTACATGTAATCCTACTAGAATCTCTACTTTGTAACTGACTAGAACTGCTGCCCCCCTGGACTATATAAAGGAGGATAGGGGTCCCTAGATTGGGATCTCAACTCATAACACAACAATCACAACACACCTCACGGTCAAAAAACAAGTGCAGGGCGCGATATACTATCCACCCCAACTAGACGTACCCCAACTAGACGTACGTAGGGCGCCATGACTTTTCAGCATACCGAACCAGAATAAATCGTGTCTACCTACGTTTACCAACGAGTTCCTGCAGACGCCGACACCTCTCCGAATAAAAGACCGTCCCGGGTACCCCTGTGGCGGACCATCGGTGATAAAACATCGACAGTTGTTCTATCTCCATGAATGGAGAGATATAAATCTTGCAAACTAAGTCGTGATAATCTTGCGGATTTATTTGCAACTCCACATTCCATAAATGTGTTGAAGGAATTGGCATGAGAAGGCTTAGAGACTCGTAAGAATTAATGAGATGTCTGACATCTACGGCATGTATATAAACGTTGGCACCGGCCGCACCTATAGACTAAAGGTATGGCCATCTTGCTTGATCCTACAATTACAATTTAATTCCCTGCTAGGATATACTAATTCGGCCATCCCATAATTTTAACTTATGTTCTCTGAGTACTTATTTTATATTGTTTTGGTATGGTCAGTAAAAATTTAGGTTAACCTAGAACAGGGAAAGAATAAAAGCAAGAGTCGTGGTTTACTTTGAACAAATAAATCTTGATATAATCCTTATTGACCACGAGTTATTATATTTTTTGTTTCACCTAAATAATAATTTTTTTCAAATACTTTGAGTTTGCATGTTATTGATGCTAAAAAATTAGGAGACCATAATCCATAGAGTTATTAATAAAACCTATATGGAGGCACTCAAACCACAACATCTATAAAGATAACTAACTGATCTCATAATGTTTTTATAAATTATGCAACGATCTCATAATATTTTTTGTTATAAATTGTGCACCTCTGTCATTATGAAAGATAATGCTTTGATCCCTTAGTTTGCATTTAAATTGACCATATCTGACATTATTAAAGATAATGTAATCTAATATATACCTATATAAATTGTACCTACATTATCCATCTCAACCATTAACAAAAGTTAACAGAAATTTCTTAAACCAACATGTAAATGCTAATATATTCAATTATGAAAAAATAATTAAACATCCATAAGCACAATATATGCACAGTTAATGCTATTAGAAATACACACTTCCACTAATATTAAGTTCAAACTATGCATAAAGCTATGTTCGAATGCTTAGACCAAGGGAACATGTATACTTAGGGTAAATATTTATTTATAAGCTTATCAAGCATGCAAAAATAGCAAATCATATTGTAATGACACTTATAATTCACTTTAAGAAATATTAACACTCGTGATAAAAATTGCAAGTCTTTATTCTACAAAAAATTTAAACAATTTGATTGGAACATTATATATATATATATATATATATATATATATATATATATATATATGAATATATGTAATTTAATCTCAAGGATCATTTGTTTAACAAAACAAAATTAAAATTCAACATCTTGAGTGCCTTGGTGCACACTAAAACAACTATTAATGCCATTGTAAACCTAGGACCTAGAATATTCTTTAATAATATAAAAAGGAAATATTGAATATGCGACACGATAAGCATTGAATTTGAAATTAACGCGTGATCAAAAACTGAAATTTCAAATATAAGATTTTTTATGATATCGCATAAAGTGACGAGAGTTTATATACTTTAAGTTTATGTTTCAACTAAACACATATCGTGTTACAAAAATGATTACAAAAATGATTAATACTATAAATTATTAAACATAAGATCACTAGAAATAAAAACATAGATACTAAAATTCCCACAAAAGCCTAAAACATTTTGCCATCAAATTGGTAGGTTATAATCACCACTGTAAGTAATAGTCATTGTACCTTTGCAATTAATAATCTCTAAATTTTGGAAATAGCATAAAAAAATTAGGTTCATGCATGTCATCAAACATAGACTGGAGCTAAAGCCATAATAGTTTAAACAAACGTTTCAACAAAATATATATTGGAGATATGTAAAGATAAAAAAACCCGATAGATATGAATGAAAAGTACATAAAATTAATAATTGATAGATTATCAAAATAGAATATAGACTATACAGTACCTATTATAGCTATTGTTTTAGAAATTAGTGAAGAGAAAAATAATTAATATATTTTCTATTAGTTAGTGTCTTTTAAGATTCTAACCCATGCTGTGGCCATGCTATGATTGTGCTCGTGGCTACAAGCAAGAAAACAGAATTCCTGCATCGGTGGCTTTGGAAACAAACATATCAAGACAACATAGACCATACAAGACACAAGCAAAAGTAAAGAAAATAGATATACCACCTTGTAAGTCTTATCCCCAAAGAAATGGATTTCCTGAAATTCCTCAAGATATCTCAAGCAGTAAGTTTTGTCCCAGCCTTGGGGAAATACCTGGCATTTAGTGTGGAAATAGTAAATACCATTAAGCCTGATATTTTCTGGAAAATGTGCGAAGTCCTAGTGGCTCACATCAAAACTAATCTGCCCACCGATAGAAAATGTCAGGTTCAAGTGTGTAAACCTTTCACGAAGCACGGACACCATCTTAGGCCGGATGTTATGCAATGGAGACTCCACGTTAACTCTCACCAGATGCGCTAAGAAAAAAGATAAATTCTAGAAATTCTCACATTAATCAGAAACATCTAACCATTAAATCTGTAGGCTCGGCGACCTGTAACCATTAGATCGATCTATTCTATTTTCTAAAAAATTACCCACCCTGCCATTATATATTATTATAGATAAAAAGCAAAAAAAGAAGATAAATACGTTTAGTTATTTCAAAACCTATGTTAATACCAAGAAAGAAAGAAAATATAAAAATAAATATATTTTTCCCAACTAACAAACGTACCATGGCTACCAGGCCGAGGGCCGTGGCACCCATTGCACTTACCCTAATCCATTTGTCTCTTCCTGGCGGCATCCATCATCGATGTTGTTCCATTGAGAGAAGTGGCAGCCTCGCACTACATCGATGGTGACTAGCTGGAGCCAGGACTGTGAAAGACGATCAGGACTAAGAAAGAGCGCGGGATCGATAGATGGCTTTCCGTACGTCATCCTCCATGATGCATGGCTGGTGAGAAAACTAATAATCTAATTATTCTCTTCTCCTCTTGACCTGGTCGGTGTGTCACAGTTCTGGCCGAACGAGAAGTGTGTTGGACGCAACAATGATCAGCGACATGAAAGAACGGGTCACTCATCGTCGATACTCTGCTGCCTACTGGTGCCGGGCATTCGGCACCATCGTCGATCGGGCACGCGTGTGAGGACGTTCCATGTTGAAGCATACATGCATCTGCCTAGCATGTGTGCATAGACGCACGTCTAAGCGAGAAGGGAGGCCATTCACACATCCGTACTATGTAAAGAAAAAAAATGAATCTGGATGAAAAATATATAAAGATCAATAATGGATAGATTATCAAAGCTGAATATAGACTATAGTGTACCTATTATAGTCATTATGTTAGAACATCAATGAGGAGAAAAATTAATATAATTAATTTTATTAGTTAATATCTCATAAGATTCTAACCCGTGCGAGAGCAAGGGTTGATGAACTAGTAGTGACAAATTAGATCCACATGTCAGTAGCTGATAGGAAAAAAGTCTAAAAATCTCTCCAACTATTAACGTTAGTGCACTTTATATCCTGAACTACAAAACCGGGTACTGTACACCCTGAACTTTCGAAACCAGTGCAAATAACACCCTGGGGCGGTTTTGGAGGGTGGTTTTGCTACAGTAACATGGTTTTGTCTTTTTCTTTTTTATTTATTTTGTCTGAATCTTTGAAAAATCATAATAAATCATAGAAAAATCATAAAATAGAAAATCTAATTTTGTTGGACTCTACATCAATAGATCTACACAGTGAACATATAATATAGTATATTTTTTAGTACAAAGTTTTTTGCTGTAATTTTAGACCTATATTTTTTGTAATTAAATGGAATAATTCATAACCATAATTTCTGTGGTTGAATTATGGTGAAATTTTTATGGTGAGCTTATTATGATATGCTTGAACTATAGTAAGAATTTAATAATTATTTGATCATTTATAGATTTATTTATATTTAACAAGCATAAACCTAAGTATAAACCTAAATAAATCTATAACTAAGTTATATATGATCCAATAATTATAAAATTTTACTACAATTAAAGCATATCATAATAAGCTCACCATAAAAACTTCACCATAATCCGACCATAGAAATTATTGTTATGAATTATTCTATTTAATTACAAAAAATATAGGTCTAAAATTATAGCAAAAAACTTTGTACTAAAATATACTATATTATATATTCACTGTGTAGACCTACTGATGTGGAGTCCGACAAAATTAGATTTTCTATTTTATGATTTTTCTGTGATTTACCATGATTTTTCAAAGGTTTAGCTAAAATAAATCAAAAAGAAAAAGACAAAACCATGTTACTGTAGCAAAACCACCCTCCAAAACCGCCTCAGGGTGTTATTTGCACCGGTTTCGAAAGTTCAAGGTATACAATACCCGGTTTTGTAGTTCAGGGTATAAAGTGCACCAACGTAGTTGGGAGTGTTTTTTAGACTTTTTCCTAGCTGATATCACTTTTTGGTCGCAACCAAACGTATAAACCAACTTTTAAAATTACCTTAAATCAAAACTTTTAGTTTGATCAAATTTAGCATGAACATATGGGCCTACGGTGGGGCTCAATCATCCATGGTATAAAAATTTTGTAGAGGGATACGAATTTACCATAAGAGAATGAGGCCACTGTCCATACTATTGGTTAGTTTAAGTGGTTGGTAATTATCGCATAGCACACACACGTCCGATGTACACAGCCTCCCTCCCTGTACCGCCACGAACGCCAACAGGAAACTGAAAATCTCCACACGAACGCCAACAGGAAACTGAAAATCTCTACAGCACGCAGATGGGCAAGTCGAGCGGTGGCGCCATGGTGGCCTCGAGCTCGGACTCGCCGTCCTCCACCAGCAGCGCCATGGCGAGCCCGCCCGTGAGGTGGGAGTCGATGTGGCAGTGCACGAGCCACACCCCGGGGTTGTCGGCCTTGAAGCGCACGACGGCCCAGCCGCCAACGGGCACGCCAATGGTGTTGCGGCTGGGCGGGTCCACCAGGTTGAACTTGGCCTCGTCGCGGCGTGGGTCGTAGTTGCCGAACCCTGTGGCCAGCACGAAGAAGTGGTACCCGTGGATGTGCATGGGGTGCTCCTCGGCGGTGAAGATGCCCGTGTCCTGGAACACGATCTGCAGCACCGCGCCATACTTGACGCGGTACAGCCGGGTGCCCTTCACGGGCTGCCACAGCGGGCGCGGGATGTTCTGCGAGGTGAAGTCGAAGAAACCGGGCGGGAACGCCGGAAGTCGTCGGTGAACACACCGGGGATGTGGTGGTAGTGCGCCTGCAGCAGGGAGACGGTGCTGGGGAGCTGGAACGACACGTTGTTCATGCTCGCGCCAAACCGGGTGTTGTTGGGGCCCCCGGCAGAAGGGGCCGGGGCGACAGTTGAAGAGCCCAAACCCCACGGTGGTGAACACCTCCTGGGTCACCGGGCCGGCACCTTCACCGCACGGGGCCCGGAGGCTATTGGAGAAGGCGGTCGCCGTGTTCGTGTCGTTGAACGCCGGCAGAAATGGGAGCATCGGCTGCGGCCCTGCGCGGCCGAGGTGGCCGGAGGTGGTGGGGGCAGCCGGGCCATTCTTGTACTGGAAGATGGCGGTGGCGGTGGTGTTGTCGAAGGGGACGCCCTGGGCCGACGCGTAGGCACGTGTGGCGAGGTAGTATCGTCCGGGGGTTGCGTGCGCCGTGACGAGGACGTCGGTGGTCTGGCCGGGGCCAAGGAGGACGACATCGGTCTCGAAGGGCTTGGTGTACATGGCGTCCGCGGCGACCACGGTCATCCTGTGACCGGCGAGGCTGACGAAGAGCTCCGTGTTCATGGCCGCGTTGATGATGCGCAGCAGGGTCGTCTCGCCGGCGACCACCGGGATGATGCTCGTCTCTGCATTGGGTGACAGACAGCTGAGTTAGTCGCTGTGAGCTGGGCTGGTGGAGAAAACATGCATCATCCGTTGGTCAAAGCGGGTGACATCATGCGCATGCTGCATATTGGTTAGAAAGTTTCTTCTTTATTAGTAGCAGTAGAATCTTTTATGTGGTTTAATTCACATCTGAAGGTTGTCTCTTCGCATTTCACTTTGTATGACAGAATATATATAAAAGAGAGCAACCAACCACCATGGAAGCAACTTAGCTGCAGAAGACAAGTGCCAGTTGTGTTTATTTACCACACCGTACGGTTTGGAGAGAGGCCTATATACTATGCCTGAGAGAAGCATGGATGGGTCTTTTTCCAAACCAAAAGTTGCTCTGAGCGTCTAACCAAATCTAGAAATTGTGCTACATTTTGTAGTGTTTTCTGAATCACCATTGTCCCATCTTTTTAATGGAATAATGATGTCTTGCTGTGCAGCATCTCGTGTCCTCTCCTTCTTGTTAACAACGACATGCGTGAGCAACTGAATCGAGGAAGAACAAGGGCGCTTACCTTGGCTGGAGCACGGGAGCAAGTCTCCCGGCTGGCCGTTGATGAGGAGGGCGTCAGAGACGTTGGGCGGCGCGCCGGTGATCATAGACTGGCGGAGCACTGCGATGGGGTCCCTCTTCCACCACTCGGCTGCACAAACATATACATACACACACGTGAGTGATGCAGCGGCGGCATTGGCGTGGTGCCAAGCGGTGATCCTCAGTTATTACCAACGGGCTGTACCTAGGATGACAGGGGCCTCCGTGTGTGTCTTGGGGAACGGGTAGGGGAGGCCCCTCTTGGGGTGGATGATGAGCGCGCCGTGCACGGTGGCGCGGAGCCAAGAGCTGTGCGCGTGCCACCACAGCGTGCCCTCCTGATCCTGGATGGTGAAGCGGTATGTGTAGCTGCCGCCGGGGCGGATCGGACACTGCGTCACGAACTCCGGCCCGTCCGCCCACCCGTTGCGCAGCTGCCGGAGGCCGTGCCAGTGGAGGGTCACGTTGTACTGCGCCAGGTTCACGGCCTTGATCGCCAGCGTGTCGCCGTTGTACACCTCGATCGTCGGCCCCGGGAACTGGCCGTTCACCGTGATGATCTTCTGGCTCTTGCACAGCCTCTTCACTAGCGTCTCCTGGACCTACGGCGAGCCAGAACAGCAGCAACACCAAACAATCATTACTACCAGCTTGAAATGTTTGGATGCATTAGCTAGCTAAAATTTTAAAGTATAACTCTAGCTAGCTAAAAGTTTTCTAGCTAAACTTTAGCTAGAGGTGTTTGGACGCTCCAGTTAATAGACTCAGCTAAATTTTAGCTTGGCTTTAGCTAGGTGGAAGTAGCTAAATCCAGCTAAAGTTAAACTACTCTTTTAGCTGGATTGTTTAGATGTCTAACAGCTAAATTTAGTCCGCTAAAGTTTTAGCTGGTCCATCTAAACAGGTGCCTATTGAACCACAGAACACAATCAAAATGCAGCAGCAACACTTACGATGAACTCGTAGAAGCGCTCCTCGGCGAGGGCGCCCGGGATAAGGAAGCAGCAGAGCAAAAGAAGAGCAGAGGCCCAGCAGAGCTTCACGAGACCTGAGCTCGCCATCGCAGCTCCAGTCGGCAATGGCTGACTGGCTGGCTGGCTTGCTGCTCTGGTGGTGGTTTGCTGCCGTGGTGAGCAAGGGCGACACCAGAGAGCGTATATATAGAGGCAGACAGGCAGCAAACCATGGACCAAGACCCGAGTGGGAGGGTAGTGCAGTTGTTTGGGGTTTGGATGATTAGGTTTTGATTAGAGCGACTGCGACGTGAGGCCTTTTGTTTGGCCTTTAGGGTGGCGGTCGCGTACGATAGTTCGACCTCACATATAGTCACATTGCTAAATGAATGGAATAGTGAAGGCTGCCTGACGAAGGAGTTGTTGCACCCACTAGTCTAGCTCTAGCCAATGCATGCAATTCAGAGGGATTCGTTTCAGGTTTCACCGTGCCCAATCGTTCTACCTGTTGCTGCGGTTGTTGATACTTTGATGCATGGATGGACGGTAGCTTACCCTGGAAGAATTGCATGCATTAACTCTGGTCAACCAAGAAGTTGGAGGGAGAATACTTCTTTTCTGCAGGTAAAGGCTTAACTTTGTCAGGGATCTTCGGTTGCCTTACTTGCTATTAGGAAATGTCATCTCTGTTGGTGTGGACTGAATTTCCTTCGATAACATTTTTCTCAGAAAGAAATAGCCCCAGCGAAAGCACTAACGAAACAACAACACACCTCGCAAAACAGAAAGAAAGAAGAAGAAACACAAAAGTGAAAAGCACAACGCGTTTATCACGAAGAAGATTGGAACTGATACTCTGAATGAGACTGCAAAACAGAAATCAAGAAAGTTTTCTGCAAAACAGAAATCAAGAAAGTTTTCAGCTACAGACACCAGTTTTGTTGGAAAAAATGCAACGCCCCCACACTATACACATTTCGCAAGTACATACTTTGATGTAGCACAACCTCCCCAAATCCTAACCCCACACTGTAGCCTGTAGGAGTTGGTAGGCTCTTTGACAAAGTGAAGTCAATCGGCCCTTTTTTTGCACTCCAACTGAACAATTCCTCTGCTTTCAGCGGTTAGGTGGCCAGGAGGCGACGCGGGCGACATATGATTAGTTAGGGTCATTGAGCTATCTCACTTAGCAGCAATTTCTAGCTAGCTGGTAGCAAATAGACAATCTTTGCCGATTCCATCGCCGTACGGCGTACCACCGAAAAGAACATGCGTCGGCGTTCAGCAGTTGAAGTCCATCTGCAGCTACTACACTATGAAGCATTCAATTGTTCACACTGGTTGCTCTGGCTCACAATAAACAAATAGTAAATTGACTGATTATTTTCGTCTAGGGCCTCGTTTAGTTACACGCAAGTTTCACCGAAAGTTGCAAGTTTTTCCACTCTCTCTCCATCACATCAATTCTTATCCATATATATGGAGCATTAAATGTTAGTGAAAAAAATAACTAATTACACAGTTGTGTTGTAAATCACGAGACGAATCTTTTAATCCTAGTTAGACCACGATTGGACAATATTTACCAAATACAAACGAAATGCTACAGTTGCAACTTTTTCCAGCCTTTTGCATCTAAACGAGGCCTAGGTTTGTGGGATTTTGGCCATGTCAAAAACTTTACAGTACACCTGAATCGAACCCCAGTTGGAATAAATAAATCTAGTTTCTGGATATAGTACAAGGTTATAAGCACCCCAGTACATATATTTGCACCTATTTTTTTGAGAGAGCAGGTCGTTGCCTGTTTTTCGTTAAGAGGACAGAAAATACCAAAGCTACACACTATCGATAAACTTCGGCTGTTTTGCACCCGATGGCATGACACTAGCGATCAAGACCAAACTAGAATGTCGACAGGCTAGAGATAGGGCCTAGCAGCTACAACCACACATATGTTTGTACTTTGCAAGGCTATTTCCTAGACAAAGACAACGGTAAATTACCTCAATAAATTATATTTCATAATTACTAATATGATTTTAAATAATTTGTTAGTATCATTAATGTATATATGAGTTTTTAAGGAAATATTTTTTTGTAAAACATAATATATATATTTATCATTGATGCATGCTGGCACATCATGTATGCTTACTTCAATCAAATTTTAATATTAATAACACATACATGCTTTATGATTATTTAAACAATTTTAAATATAAGTTGTTAACAATTATTAGATATAGATTTGCAAGGATATTTAAACTTTTAAATAAAAAAAAAAAATTGGGTTATGTAAATTATCTATCATAATAAAAGTACATCAATAATTAGATATAAATAAATTTATATTTTATGTTATTTTATTGCACAATAGCGAAGTTAGGTAATTATTTAGGAATTAGAATAGATCCAACAGCTATTGTTATTAATGGTAATTTTGAAGAAAATTATTAATGGTGTTTAGGTTAAACGGAATTGATGATCAAATATTTCAAATTTTTGTGAGAACTTTTAGGTTCTATATTTTGATTTTATCATATCTCGTGAGGATTAATGTGGAGGCTTCATTAGAGATATCTAGTTAGACTTCTAGCATTTTTTTTTTAGCGATATGTTTTTAGATGAAAACTTAATATTAACATATATAAACTCTAGTTGTATCTCATTATGTTACTTCATTAATAATAGTTTAGCTTTTCAGTTTTAATCAACTTAAGTAGAAACTCTAGTATTTTTCATATTTTTTTCAAAATTTATTTTTAACTAAAAAGAGTTTAAGTCTTTAGTAGTATTGGTTCAGATATTATTTAAGTTGAACCTCACATTGTACTCTAGCATTACATTTATTAAATTTATTATAACAATTATATTATCAATAGTGAAATGATATAATGTTTCACTTAAAATATATAAAATTATTTAAAATAATAAACCTCAGATTGTACTCTAACTCATCTGTCTGTCACCCAATACAGAGACGAGCATCATCCCGGTGGTCGCCGGCAAGACGACCCTGCGGCGCATCATCAACGCGGCCATGAACACGGAGCTCTTCGTCAGCCTCGCCGGTCATAGGATGACCGTGGTGGTGACGCCATGCACACCAAGCCCCGAGACCCACGTCGTCCTCCTCAGCCCCAGCCAGACCACCGACGTCCTCGTCACGGCGCATGCAGCCCCGGGACGATACTACCTCGCCACGCGCGCCTACACGTCAGCCCAGGGCGTCTCCTTCGACAACACCACCGCCACCGCCATCTTCCAGTACAAGAACGCCCCTGGCTGCCCTACCACCTCCGGCCACCTCGGCCGCGCAGGGCCGCAGCCGTTGCTCCCGTTTCTGTTGGCGTTCAACGACACGAACACGGTGACCGCCTTCTCCAACAGCCTCCGGAGCCCCGTGCCGGTGAAGGTGCCCAGCCCGGTGACCCAGGAGGTGTTCACCACCGTGGGGTTTGGGCTCTTCAACTGCCGCCCCGGCCCCTTCTGCCAGGGCCCAACAACACCCAGTTCGGCGCAAGCATGAACAACGTGTTGTTCCAGCTCCCTAGCACCATCTCCCTGCTGCAGGCGCACTACCACCACATCCCCGGCGTGTTCACCGACGACTTCCCGGCGTTCCCGCCGGTGTTCTTCGACTTCACCTTGCAGAACGTCCCGCGCCCGCTGTGGCAGCCCATGAAGGGCACCCGGCTGTACCGCGTCAAGTACGGCGCGGTGCTGCAGATCGTGTTCCAGGACACGGGCATCTTCACCGCCGAGGAGCACCCCATGCACATCCACGGGTACCACTTCTTCGTGCTGGCCATAGGGTTCGGCAACTACGACCCGCGCCGCGACGAGGCCAAGTTCAACCTGGTGGACCCACCCAGCCACAACACCATCAGCGTGCCCGTCTGCGGCTGGGCCGTCATGCGCTTCAAGGCCGACTACCACGGGGTGTGGCTCGTGCACTGCCACATCGACGCCCACCTCACGGGCGGGCTGACCATGGCGCTGCTGGTGGAGGACAGCGAGTCCGAGCTCGAGGCCACCATGGCGCCGCCGCTCGACTTGCCCATCTGCGTGCTGTAGAGATTTTCAGTTTCCTATTGGCGTACGTGGCGGTACAGGGAGGGAGGCTGTGTACATCGGACATGTGTGTGCTATGTGCTTGCATTGATCATTGGGCATTTGTATTCTGGATTTCGATTTGTTCATCGGGCAACTTGGCCATGAATAAGAAAGGTTGAGGCGATGATTACCAGCCACTTAACTAACCAGTAGTATGGACAGTGGCCTCGTTCTCTTATGGTAAATTCGTATCCCTCTTCAAAGTTTTTATACCATGGAGGATTGAGCCCCACCGAAGGTCCATATGTTCATGCTAAATTTGATCAAACTAAATGTTTTGATTTAAGATAATTTTAAAAGTTGAGTTATATGTTTGGTTGCGACCAAAAAGTGGAATCAGCTACTGACATATGGAGCTAATTTGCCAGTACTAGTTCATCAACCCGTGCAGAGTAATATATGTGAGAAAAAGTGTGTACCTACAGTTCAGTAGTGGTAAGGCTAGCTCCACATGTCAGTAGCGTAGTGACCTTACAAGAAATCATCATAGAATGTTCTAACCTGTGACGGTTTATTTCTAAGATCCTAAATCTATGATGGCTGGTCAAGGGATCGTCATAGGTTGTATGTCACGGATGTGCCGTGTACCCCACATCTAAATTTTCGTGGCTTCGCACCATTCAGTTTCGCCCGCCCTCCGCGGCAACAGACTTCAAAGGCACTCCAACCTCTAAAAAAATTCCCAATCTTATCCTCTCCCACCACAGCTCCCTTGTCCTCTGTTCTCCCACACACGCGAACAGCAGGATTCAGGTGGCGGCGGATCCACGCATGCTCGCTCTCCCGTCTCTCCAATGCCCAATCTTGTCTCTTCGTTCTTCAACCTAGGCCATCGACGGGGGCAGGTGGCGGCGCTCCACTCCCGGCGACTGGGCCTGTGGCTCTTGCGGCTGCTAGATCTACAGGGCGACAGTGGTCGACGCCTGCTGCATCCAGCTGCTAGGGCCAGCCATGGATGGCTAAGGGAGGCTGGGAGGAGCTGCTGTCGAGCGCTCAGCGGTCAGCGCAGCAGCGGCAGAGTGTCCGAGCACTAGCGTGCAGTCCACTAGTGTAGCACCCGGTTTTAAGAACAAAACCAGATATACATTATATGTGAGCCCAGAAAGTCAATAAAACAAAGAAGATGACCATAGAAAGCAGACAACGGAAGAAACTCCGAGCCTTAGGTGAAGACTCCAGACCACAGGGACAACTGACTGGTTGATCACAAGCCTAGACTTCTCCAACTCGAGCAAACTGGTACCCATCTGGGATTTTCCAAATTGAAAAGTAAAGCAAGCGTGAGTACTTCTGGTACTCAACAAATATAACATGGGGTTCATGAGCCTTAAAAAGCTGAGACTGGTTTAACTGCGGTTAGCTTTTATGATTCACAGAGTAGCATCAAGATTATCATCAGTCCATGTATACACATGATCAGGTAAATGAATAATGATTAGCATAAACAATTAATTAACAGTGATCATCTATTCTATAAGGGTCCAAGGCCACTCGTGACCGTGAGCACGGCTGATATATCAGTTTTTAAAACTCTGCAGAGGTTGTACATCTTTACCCGCAAGTCGTGATCCCCCTATGCCTTCACCTCTACCGAGGAAGTCGGGCAGGGTACACTACGAGACTGTTCATAGTTTTCACTAATAGGTAGCAACCCGCTAAGGTTTCTCCATCAATATGTATGAGCTCCCCTCCAAGAGGTGACTAACAACAGACAAAGAATCAAAGTACACCCTCTTGGCAGGCCGAGATCATACATGTCGGAGCCCCTCTTGCGTCTTTCGAAGTCGCTACAAACTAGTAGAAATCTAATCTTGAGAGTCAAGCCGAGCCATATAGCTTGTGGTTGTACCGTAAGTCCCGGATTGTCGTTCAAAGATAAGTCCTTATGGAGAGGAAGCTAGCACATCATCCACAGTTGTTGGCATTCCATAGCATCATTAAGATAACGCTACGAAATGTATGGTACAGATTAACTTGCCTTTAGCAACTAGCCACTATTCTCTTTACCCTTACTCCTTGGCATGGAACTAGGTTGTCATCCCCAATTATAAAGCTAGAAATAATCAATGGTACTAAATCTTATCATTTTATGTGACTAGACAGAAATAAATATGATATATATAAACTAAGAATGATTATACAAGCAGATTAGATAATTATACCATTGTAGCATTTTACCTAGAGTATTACCATGTTGTCATTTATATTCTACCACGGAAAGGCATTGCTAAACTAATAATCTAGAGTATTGATAACATGTGTATATGCATTGAATAAGCGATGTAACCAATGTCATATACTCTACTCATAACAAGGATAAGTCACAAGATAAATGATATAAATATAATAATGAACCATTGATCAGTCATCATTAATAATACTAATCCATCATAACACTCTAATCATGTCAACATTGTCTAATCAATTAATAGAGAAATAATTCGTAAGTATTTAACTACATGTCAAAGCTACATCAACTAGTGCAAGTATATCTAATAATCATTGTTAAGTAATACTACCATAATTCCCAAACACATCGGAGCAATATACAGGAAAAGATGAGTACATAAACCTCATGTATATAAATATACTCTTAACCTGACAGTCCCACTCTACCAATCTACCATACGGGGGGAGGCCTACAAAGGACTTAATGGATCTGTCACATCCGCGATCTACCTCACTACCCCGTACAACTGGGGACATCCGCAGATAAGCAAAGCATCTAGACACCATACCTACATACTGTCTACCACTCACCATATGATCAAATAGATGAGCGCTATACGAACCAGTGCATGAATATAATAGCAAACCAACTAAACTAGATGTATTGAAGTAGACAATGAATATAATAATTAAACTAAGATGAAGAATAATGTTACTAGTAAATATCATACGAACGCAGATAATACAATAAGAAAGAAGAGAGCAAAAGAAGTATACTGAACTCTTCTCTTCTTGACAACTTCTAAAATCCAAGACTGGTTAACCGCCTTGACTCCCTCTACTCTAGTTCTAACTAGGCTAAACTATGAACTAGAAGGCTATGAGGAACTAGAACTTGAAGCTCTAGATGACTCGATCTTTAACTGCCTCAACCTTGAATGATTTGAATGAGGTATTAAATGAATTAGGGTTTTCTGGGGGGTCTGGCCCTGTTTGTATAGCCCGGTGGGATGCAGACGGCCGTATGATCAACCCGACTTCACGTAGGGCTGAGATCGATCCTTAAAGACTGTGGAAAGTGCTCGCAGAAGATGACAGGTGGGCCCCATAGGGGGTGCCGGCCACCCTAGGTAGTGGGGCTGGCCGGCCCCACCTAGTGGCGGCCCCGCCTCCCCTTCGCTCCGATGTCTTCTGGATCTTTCTAGAGTAGTTTGGTGTATTCCTGAGTTGCAGATAATTCTATGGTATAGTTTTATAGTTAAACCCCTTTTTCGCTGTTTTTTAGATTAGTCTCTGGAAATTGGCAAATCACTAAAACTCGTGAAAATTGTTAGATAAAACCCTAGCCTTCTAGATATTGATGTGTTTCACATGCCTTTTGATATATTAAAGTTGACGCTATCCACCGTCAATAACTCCCCCAAGCTTATCTTTTGCTAGTCTCTTAGCAAAACCTAGAGTTGGATCAGGAGTTGCTGCAATGCTTTCGTTCTAACAAGTACACATGCTCTTAAACAAAAGTTTTCCTCTGGATTAGACAAAAACTACTCTAACTTTCAAACTCACCCATATTACCTTTAATTATGGAGCTTTTAGCCTTCACGTGGGTCTTGAGCAATTGAAAGACAGAACAATCAAGTCAGCACTATGTCTCAAACTCTTTACTCAACTAATATTCTAGAGTTTTACAAGTTTTCACAATAAAACTCAGAGCTTAATTGTATGACACCCTCAATTCTCTCAAAGTATATGGTATTTATGAATCTCACTGAGGCATCAATAATATCATGCCTTCCCATAGCTAAGGATTATAGTGGAGTTTATAGGAGTAGCATTAAAACAAGAGTAAACATACTTGCAATTCATATATTGTAAAGTCAAACAATGGATCTATAGAGAATCAAGTCATAAATCAAACCAAGATGTGCATATGTATGGAATATGGTGGATAGGCGTATATGTGGTGGCTAGTCTAATTCTATTTTTTCTCTTCAAAAATGAGTCTCTCTTCTTTCTTAGACTTTCAGAACTTCTTAGGAGAACATAGGCTATCTTTTTATTCTTTTTATTCCTCTTTTTTTTTTTTAGGAGGTAGGCATCTGAGTACGCATTATTTTGAATGCTGGGACATTTGTCCATCTTTTACTCCCTTTTCTTTTCAATATTTCTGCATAGCCATATGCATCCTTTAGAAACAATAATGATTGAAGAGATAGCAATAAATACTTAGAGCATTTAAATAGGGGCTGTCCTATAGATTTATATATTTTGGGTGCTTTACTTCCAGTGTAGGAGAAAAACATTTTGAGGCGGATGTGGATAAAGATGAAAAATGGTTGCGCTGGAGTGTGTAAGTGGGATCTTGATTTTAAAAGCATGACAAGACTCTCATAAGTATACATGTTGATATCTGTTAACACCCACTGAATAATCCACAAGTGCACGGATACCGTTGTAGCTTTATTCCAGAAGTATTCTAGGTTTCGTTACACTAGGAAATGTGGGAGAACAACTACGAGCTAACTTAACTAGGGGTAGCAGTAGGGTGAAGATAGATGCTAGATTATGATAGAAACTAAGATAGAATTAGGACGACAATTAATGTGGTTGAGAGTAGCAATAAAGGTTGATGATAATAGTAGAGTAGAGAGGATAACTATGGTTCTCTTCTTCTAACTTGGGTAAGTCTATGTCTTCTATTGCTAACTGGAGACATTACATAAGAAGAGACACCGACATAGGATGTTGATCTCCTTAGCAACTGCGTCCTACTTGACCTACAAACGGGATAGTGGGATACATAGGATTCAACGGAGCTATAAAGTCTCCTCTGTGAGCTACCACCAAATCCATAATATAGGATGCATCCACGATTATCCTAAGCCTAAGTACCATGCTTACACCTATGATAACACTCTACTCCCCTTAGAAAGAGAATAAAGCACTCAAAGAGAGTCGTGATCCAGATAAACAATATGGACATAGAACTTTTGCATCAGAAGTTGATCACCAGAGACATCTCAGGAGCAAGCTCAAGTAGAGCTTGATCCCGCTAAGGTACAAGCCGTAGAGAGGGCACCGACAGGCCGGCACCTTCTCCAAACTCTTCCCTCACTCTCCATCTCACTATTATCTAAAAGACTAGATCCTAGAAAGGACTAATCTTCTCTTGATGGCTGGCTCTCAAGAGGTTGTCCACTCAAGGGACACCTCTCGATTAGGGTTTGAGAGAATAGCAAATAAATGAGGTGCCTCCCCTGGGGGGTCCTGCCCTTCTTTTATAGCCCAGTGGGATGAATGTGAGCCCTTGGATCACACCGACTTTGATGGATGGCTCAGATTGAAACCCTAAGGCGGTGGAGCACATGGGTCGAAGCGGGCCGCCATTGGGCCTAGGCCCAGACTGGCCGGTCTAGGCCTAGACCGGTCAGTCTGGCCTGGTGGCCTCTAGCCCTCCGCTTCGACATGGTATCTTCTTGTGCCTTCTAGAGTCTAGTGCAGCCCTCGCGGTGGAATTGATATCTTTTCATCCGAAACTCTGAAAATAGTAAATGATATGTCCATTTCGATCGTCTCAACGAGCTCTTCACAATGGTGCATTCCAATTCATATTTGAGGTGCTTGTAATCTGTCATATTGGTCCTTTTTGATAGCTTTTCCAGTATATATCTATAGAAACATAGATTCACCAAAACTCATGGAATTCCGTTAGTGTAAACCCTAAGTCTATGTTGATGATCGCAAATGTGCCTCTTTCAAGAGTTAGTTGACGGGTAAATTTGGTCATTAACAGCCATCAACAATATAATAAAGGTTGACTGAACTCAATACAAAGCAAGCAGCATAAATAAGCAAAGATTTCCTATTCTAAATATGTATCATATATGGCTTTGGTAGGAATTTAGCTTTGTCATACAAGAGCTCATTATGTAAAGTTTTAAATTTTCAAAAGATAAATCTCTAGAACTTAACATCGTTAGGAATAAGATAAATAGCAGCTCAGACTTTTTTATATCATATCTGTAAATCACCTAGACTTGGCTCAAGCGTATATCTCCACAAATTTCAGGTTCGTAAAATTCTTGTATCAAAGAAATCATGTCCAAAACTTAGGAGAACTTAAAGTTAAAAAATAGGTACTTGAAAAGAATTCCAGCAGAGCAACTATTCATCATTTTCAAGATAAAATTTTCTAGTTCATAGTTGACTCCAGACACACTCTATAACTAAAACTTCATTTTATTGGTTTTCAGATTTTATTTATTTAGCTAAAAGAATCATAAAAGACTTAACAGACATAGATCTTCATGTGTCCACATATTTTTAGTATTTTATAACTATAAGACAGACTCGATAATTCGCATAGATATAGTTACCTGATAACTAAGGGATGCTTCTCCCTCAAGCTAGATGTTTGCATATGTTGCTTGAATGATCTTTAGAGTAAGAGTACCAGTGGTGACCCACTGATTGGTCTCACTCCTCGGTTGTAGTGTAATCCTGCAAAAGTGTACTCTAACAGAAAAAACCAAAACTTGGGGCTCAAATATAATAAAAGGTTAGCGGTTAGCCAAATGAGTAATTGATATTTATAATGCAAAGGGATGGAAATTTGTTTTTGTCTTTCTGCCATAGCGAATATTCTTATGGGGTAACCATAAGTCTACTCCTCTGGATTTTTTTTGAAGTTTATAGCATTACAAGAAATGTGTTGGTTTGTGTCATTTAGTTATAGTCATAATATGTGCAATTTATATCATAGACTAACATTTATGACACCTGTGTGACGAAAAAGCTTACGTAAAAAACCATGCGCCTTAAACTATTGTTTATGTCGTTTAGAAGTTTTAGTCACAAATGTATGACATCGGTTTTTGACGTCACAAAATGTTATGACAATTAATTTTATATTATAAAATTAAACTATGGTCTGCTAAAACCCACATATAGAATAACCTTCTAGTGGGCGCTATTATTGTTGTGGCTGAATTTTAGCCCGGCCCATTCTCTGTTTTGAAGCCTTTTTTGGTCCAACTCGAGTTCCATTGATCCTGGTCCAACCTACTTGCTTAGGCTAAGCCCACATGAGCTCTTTTGGGTCGGCCCAATTTTTCCAATAGAATTTTAGGCCCATACATTTTTAACCAACCCAGCTTTTTTCTATATTGTTTAGGGTCTACCCAAAGCTTATTTAGGCCAACCCAAATAGCTTTTAATTAGACCAGCTAAACAACACAATTATCAAACAAAAAACATATTCATACATGCATCTCATCATACACAGATCTTACATTTCAAATGCAACCAATACATAATTCATATATTTCAAATAATATCCATTCCACCAACATTACATTCACTGTTCACTCCAAAATCAGACCCTTCATCCTGACCAACAAATATGACCATAAGCTCTCCCAGTTAGAATATTACCACACATAAGGTTCACATGACCACAATACTACAGTACCAGCTAGCATAAGCTTAGTTCTCACATAAAATGACCAATACTAAGGTCACTCCAAAATCATATACATGGCTATACCTTTGGTCACAAGTATGTGTCCATATCAAAATGATAACCAAGACACTAAGTTTTAAAACTTACTGGGGTGCATTAGATGGTGCAGAGTTGGTAGCAAAGAAAGAACAAAAGAAACCATGCACCTCACTTATTTGGTTCTTCAGACTAGCAGTCTCTTCTTCCATCTTCCTTCTTGCATCCCTCTCCTCCTGTACTTGATTCTTCAGATCATCCATCTGAACTCGCACTTCTGCTACTCCTTCCTTCTCATTGACTAGTTCACTCTCAAGTTCCGGAACACGCTTAGCAACTTTAGCGGCTTTAGCACTTTTCTTAGTTTCTGCAGACTCAATGCCAATATTTTGAAGAAATTTCGAGTTTGACAGAACTTCAGCCACAACTTGGGATGGAATCTTTGCAACTTTCCCTTCTTGTGGTGCTTGAGCAGTGATAGCCTCCATTTCAGCCTAGCATAGAAAAAAAGCAAGTCATGTTTCTCGCATTCCAATTTTCATCCATCATCATAGTACAAAAGAAGACAGGAAGATGTACTCACAATAGCTTTCTGTGCATCCTCACTATAACCTGTCTTGCTACTGCAATGGGTAGCCTTGAAGTAGTCAATCGCAGTGGGCGGGCCATCCTTAAATTTAGACTTTTGAAACAGATAAACAATATTATAAGCATTTGAAAAAATAGCTAACAGTAGTTGAAACAATAATTTAACAGCAATGAATGTCTTTGCTATCAATCAGTACTTCACTATCAGTAATGATTGGCTAGCTGAGGCACAATGCATTATATTTACTAGTTCTACAGATAATTAGCAGCCATGCAAGGAACTCCAGTGGCAGTAAGCTAGTGCAGAAGATTTTACAGAACATATGGCAAATTTCAATTGATACAACTCTATAGATAATTTGCTAGTAACAAACACAGACAAAATAACACTTGTACATATGGGCTGAACATTCACAAAAGAAACAACCTAGATCTAACAGGTAATATGCATTTACTTATAGTTACTAGTTCAAAATTTGAACATGCAACAAAGAAATAGCCCAGATCTACACAGGTTATAAGAAACAACAATTTAACAGCAAGAGTTGTTGGGGCAGCTGCAGCATACCCTCACTAGCTATTGTAGTATAACTGTACAAAAAGCAATAGCAACTGAAAAGTATCCTTGCTGTTAATTAGTACTTAGTACAGTAGTGGTTAACTAGCTTAGGCAGAGTGCACTTAATTATTTATTAGTTACTAGTTCATCATTTGAACGTGCAGAAACAAAATGATCTAGGTCTGTACATTTGGTGACCATCTTTAAACAAAGATTAATGGTACTACTGGACTGAATTTGCTATTAGATTCAATGAACATAGCAATTTGAGCAGCAGAAATTTACTTCATTGACACTAGAAAGCATAAAAGTAGCTTACCGTGACATAACATTGAGCAATATAGGACCAAGATCCTGTCTTCTGCTAGTACTAGCTTTCAAACATTTTTCCTATAGAAAGGAAGACATTAATGGGAGAGGTGGTTCTTTCTTTGAGTCAATATTTGTGAGAGGTATTTAGGAAGGATACCTTGTGCTTTGGCGTAGACCATATGTCCACAAGTGCTTTCTATTGCTCATCTATCATAGTGCCCAATGGTGAAGTGATTCTCACTTGGTTAGCTGGTACGCCATTAAAATATTTCCTCTTCAACAAGTATCTCATATTCTGCTATCTTTTTTTGAGCATATCAAGGCATGCATGTTCCACTGCGTTCTTATTGGTTTCCTCAATAGTAACTAAAGCAATAAAGAATTTTTATTTTCTTTTTAGAAATGCAAAAGAATAAATGTGTTGAAGTAATTGGATAACTACCATTGTTACCTTATGGCGAGGGTGCGGAGTTTAAAGTCCTCCAAACAAGACTTCTTATGGTCATCATGCTGAGGGTTCTTCGGTGGATCCGGATAGGGACCCTGACGTTGAATCTTCTGGTGTTGATGACTCAGTTGAGGAGATTACCTTCTTCTTCTATACTTTTGTTGGTTGTGGATGTTCTTTAGGTGTAATTGATGTTTCCTTTGTTTTCTCCTCCTCAACCTTTCTTCTCAAAGCATGGCGCTGACGTTTTTTCTTGGACCGGGTGGAAGCTGGTAATCCAGGAGAGTTATAATTACTATTGAAATAACAGCGTACCTTTTCTCCTAGGAAGCAAAATTGGACTTGGCCTGATCCATTGTAGATGATGGCTTTAGTGATACTGAGGAACGGCCTTCCAAAGATGATAGGTGTCTCATCTTCTTTTCCCATGTCCGAGACCATAAAGTCGGTAGAGACATAGTTGGTATGGATCTTAACCATGATGTTCATTGCTAGTCCCTCCGGGAATCGTGTTGTATTGTCCACTAGCTGCAAAATAAATGAGGGGTCTAGGGGTGCATTGAATAGTGTATCATATACCTATTTTGACATTATGTTGACAGTTGATCCAGTATCACAAACGGCTGAGTAGAAAGAGCTCTATCTAGTGATGCACTCTATAGATGGTAGACCAGGATCCCCAACTAAGACTGGTGAGACTAAGCAGCGACCTTGTTTGTACTCTATTACTTTAACTATCTGAGTTTTTTTTCCTTCTTGCTTCTTGTTCTTCTTCTTTCCTTTTGGACAGGTCTTCCGTACTTCTTTATATATAGGCTTCTCTAGGTAGTAGGTCTCTTTTGGGTTGGCAGGATCTTCAAGGATCTTGTCCTTAAAACTGAATTTCTCTTCATTTCATTTGATGGTGAAACATATCTTTGCACTATCTACATAGATGGCTGCTTTATAGTGCTCAAAAATGGTCGATCTAGAATGATAGGACTATTCGGATCTCTACCGGTATCTAGGACCACAAAGTCTACTGGAACATATGATTGTCCCACTCGTATGCATACATCATCTAGGATTCCTTCAGTGTGCTTAACTGTTTGATCTGCAAGCTGCAAGCATATATTCATGTACAACAAAGTTGCCCATGAAAAAATACAGTCAAAGGTTACCTTTGGCATGATGTTGACACTAGCACCAAGGTCACAGACGACTTCGAAGAAATTGTGTTGCCCAATAGAGATGGGAATCACAGGTCTTCCTAGATCTCCTCTCTTGAGTGGCATGGACTCATCCTTCCGTCCTTATGACATTCCTTCTATGTAGTAACCTGCACGTACATCAATAAAATTTGTGGTTTCGAGCCCTAGGGGTTGCCCAGGAATCTTACCTTCATGGATTGGTGGAACAGCGGCCGCCACCTGAGCTAATTGTGATTCTAGTATTTTTTTATTAAAGCTAAGCTAGTTCTTAATAGCAGAGGTGAGGCTATCCATTTTAGTATTTATATTCTCTAGACTTTATCATTGGATGCTACCTTCTTAGATAAATTTTCTATAGCTATATTCTGACAGCAAATTACTTCCCTTAATGGTAGTTGAAAATTATTATTAAAATTATTGTTACCTTGATTGTTACCTTGGTAATTACCTTGGTAGTGGGGCCTTTGCTGGTTCCATCCTTGATTAGGTTGATTCCACCTTTGATTTGATTGATTTCATACTTGACTTTGCTAAGGACGATAGTTGGTGTTATTGTTGATGAAGTTAACATCCTCTTGGAGTATAGGGCAGTTGCTTCCTGAGTGTCCTATGTCTCCATATTCTTCATAAGTCATACAGGAGTCATTGATGTGTATGACTTGATGTGCATGACTTTTCTTTTCTTGATGTTCTTGCTATTAAGCTTCTTCATTATGAGGTCTAGCTTTGTAGTGACCATGTCAATTTCCTTGATATGATGCATGCCTCCTCCTCTCTATGAGATTGCACACGTTCTTCATTCCAGCTCTAGTTTGGGGCCATCTTCTCCACAAGAGTTGTTGCATCGGCGAGCTTAAGTGACAAGAAAGCTCCTTCAGCTGTAGCATCCATCAATTCACAGGTACTAGAAACTAGCCCATGATAGAAGGTCTGCATAAGAAGTCAATCCTTCATCCCATGATAAGGATATTCTGTGATATAATCTTGAAAACGTTCCCATGCCTTGGCGAATGATTCATTATGATGTTGATGAAAGCTTGAAATTTTTCCACTTAAAGCATTAGTCTTACCTGTAGAAAAGAACTTGGCTAGAAAAGCAGTAGAGCATTTGTCCTATGTAGTGTTGGTTTCTTTGTTTGCATAGAACCATTGTTTTGCTTTTCCTATAAGTGAAAATAGGAAAAGGCGGAGTAGAATAGCATCTCTTGGTACTCCTCTAATAGTGAAGGTGCTTTGAATTTCTAGAAAGTGTTGTAAGTATACACTTGCATCTTCATGAGCCTTCCCACAAAACTGACCAGCTTTGAACCATAGTGATAAGTGCAGGCTTGAGCTCGAATCTATTATCACCAATATTGATATTAGGTCCAGTACGGATTTTGGCGGTTGTTGGAGCAGAGAACTCGCGTAGCATCTTTTCAGCCATAGCTTCAAAAGCTGGTGCTAAATTTTTTGATTCTTCTCCTTTGGATGTCAGGGCTTGCTCTTGTGAAGAACAAGTTTCAGTGGAGGATGTTCTTGACGGTGATTCGAAAATGTCGCTTGTGTCGGTAAACTTTCTTCTTTGTAAGAGTCTCTCTGGATCTTCAACGTAATTGTCCAGGAGATTAAATCCATTCATTCATTCATTACCCTGTATAAGATATACAAATAGATAGAAATAAGGGTAAGCCTGTTTGAGTTAGAGGTCAATTGGGTATCGATCTTATTCATAATGCATATATGTTATTAATACAACCTAAGTTTATTAGCTTTCCTCGGCAACGGCGCCAAAAATACTTGTTGGCATTCCATAGCGTCATTAAGATAACTATGCTACGAAATATATGGTACAGATTAACTTGCCTTTAGCAACTAGTCACTAGTCTCCTTACTCTTACTCCTTAGCATGGAACTAGGTTGTCATCCCCAATTATAAAGCTAGGAATAATCAATAGTACTAAATTTTATCATTTTATGTGACTAGGCAGAAATAAATATGATATATATGAACTAAGAATGATTCTGCAAGCAGATAGATAATTATACCATTGTAGCATTTTACCTAGAATATTACCAAGTTGTCATTTATATTCTACAACTGGGAAGGCATTGCTAAACCAATAATCTAGAGTATTGATAACATGTGTATATGCATTGAATAAGCGATGTAACCAATATCATATACTCTACTCATAACAGGGGTAAGTCACAAGATAAATGATATAAATATAATAATGAGTCATTGATCAATCATCACTAATAATACTAATCCATCATAACACTCTAATCATGTCAACATTGTCTAATCAATTATTATAGAAATAATTCCTAAGTATTTAACTACATGTCAAAGCTACATCAACTAGTGCAAGTACATCGAGTAATCATTGTTAAGTAATATTACCATAATTCCCAAACATATCGGAGCAATGTACGTAAAAAGATGAGTACAGGAACCTCATGTATATAAATATACTCTTAACCCGGCAGTCCCACTTTTTACCAATCCACCGTGCGGGGGAAGGCCTACAAAGGACTCAATAGATCTCTCACATCCATAATCTACCTCACTACCCGACACAACTGAGGATATCTGTAGATAAGCAAAGTATCTAGACACCATGCCTATATACTGTCTACCACTCACCATATGATCAAATAGACGAGTGCTATATGAACCAGTGCATGAATATAATAGCAAACCAACTAAACTAGATGTATTGACGTAGACAATGAACATAATAATGAAACTAAGATGAAGAACAATGTTGCTAGTAAATATCATACAAACACAGATAATACAATGAGAAAGAAGAAAGCAAAAGAAGTATACCGAACTCTTCTCTTCTTGACAACTTTTGGAATCTAAGACCGGTTAATGCGCCTTGACTCTCTTTACTCTAGATCTAACTAGGCTAAACTATGAACTAGAAGGCTATGAGGAACTAGAACTTGAAACTCTAGATAACTTGATCTTCAACTGGCTCAACTTTAAATGACTTGAATGAGGTATTGAATGAATTAGGGTTTCCTGGGGATCTGGTCCTGTTTACATAGGCCGGTGGGATGCACGACGACCGTTTGATCAAACTGACTTCACGTAGGGCTAAGATTGATCCTTAAAGGTGGTGGAAGGTGCTCGCAGAAGGTGACAGGTAGGCCCACAGGGGGGTGCCGGCTGGCCTGAGCAGTGGGGTCGGCCGGCCCCACCTGGTGGCGGCCCCGCCTCCCCTTCGCTCCGGTGTCTTTTAGACCCTTCTAGAGTAGTTTGGCGTATTTCTGAGTTGCGGATAATTTTGTGGTGTAGTTTTGTAGTCAAACCCCTTTTTCGCTGTTTTTTGGATTAATCCCTGAAAATTGGCAAATCACCAAAACTCGTGGAAATTGTTAGATAAAACCCTAGCCTTCTAGATATTGATGTGTTTAATATGCCTTTTGATATATAAATAGTTGAGGCTATCCACCATCAACAACAGTGTACTAGTCCCCTATTAGCATAATAATAAAAGCATCTTTTATGGTTTATCGTCTAACACACCAGTCAAGTTACAAGATCATGGTAACAATTGAGCACTACCATTTCTATTTAATACATCACATCCTACAGGTGTCAAGGAACAAGGATTCAAAGCTATATTATGATCTCTACGGTTGCCAAGGTTAACACATGCACATGATTATAGTGATTAGGGTGTATAGGAGTCAAGTATGATCCCATGATATACATGCCTTAAATACTAATCCTTCTTTCTTCCAAGGACTGCTTCTGGATCACCACGTACAGGTCATCAACTTTATGCGATACACCAAAGGACAACATTCAATCATTGATGCATTCATACATGAGTGTTGACGGTCGTTAATGACCAAATTTACCCGTCAACTAACTCTCGAAAGAGACACATTTGTGATCACCAACATAGACTTAGGGTTTACACTAACCGAATTCCGCGAGTTTTGGTGAATCCTTGTTTCTACAGGTGCATATCGGACAAGCTATCAAAAAGGATCAATATGACAGATTACAAGCACCTCAAATGATAGATTGGAATGCACCACTGCGAAGAGCTCGTGGAGACGATCAAAACGGATATATCATTTGCCATTTTCGGAGTTCCGGATGAAAAGATATCAATTCCACAGCAGGGGTTGCACTAGAGGACTCTAGGAGACGCAAGAAGACACCACGACGAAACGGACCGCAAACGGGCCCGGAGTGGGACCGGCCGGTCCCACCCCAGACCGGCCGGTCTGGCCCAGCCTCCAAATGGGCCTAGCTTTGGCCCACGTGCTCCACCGCCTTAGGGTTTCAATCTCAGCCGTCCGCCAAAGTCGGTTTGATCCAAGGGCTCACGTTCATCCCACCGGCCTATAAAAGGAGGGCAGGACCCCCCAGGGCATCACACATTCATTTGCTATTCTCTCAAACCCTAACCGGGAGGTGTCCCTTGAATGGATAACCTCTTGGGAGAGGGCCAGCCATCAAGAGAAGATTAGTCCTCTCTAGGATCTAGTCTTTTAAATAATAGTGAGATGGAGAGTGAGGGAAGAGTTAGGCGGAGGTGCCGGCCTGTCGGTGCCCTCTCTACGGCTTGTACCTTGGCGGGATCAAGCTCTACTTGAGCTTGCTCCTGAGATGTCTCTGGTGATCAACTTCTAATACAAGTAAGTTCTATGTCTTTATTGTTTATCTGGATCACGACTCTCTTTGAGTGCTTTATTCCTGTTCTAGAGGGATTAGAGTATTATCGTAGGTGTAAGCATGGTGCTTAAGCTTAGGATAATCATGGATGCACCCTATATTCCGGTGGTGGTCAGGAGTGACAGCCCTGTTATCCACCTCCCGTCTGTAGGCCAAGTAGGACGCGGTTGCTAAGGAGATCGATATCCTATGTCGGTGTCTCTCCTTATGTAATGTCCCCAGTTGGCAATAGAAGACATAGGCTTACCCAAGTTAGAAGGACAAAACCATAGTTATCCTCTCTACTCTCCTATTATCATCAACCTTGATTGCTACGCTCAACCCCATTAATTGTCGCCCTAGTTATACTTAGTTCTATCAAATCTAGTCTCTACCTTCACCCTATTGTTACTCCTAGTTAAGTTAGACCGTAGTTGATCTCACACGTTTCTCAGTGGAACGAAACCTGGAATACTTCTGGGATAAAGCTACAACGGTATCCGTGCGCTTGTGGATCATTCAGTGGGCGTTAACAGATATCAACAACGAGCAAACAAGTCTATCGTTAGAACAGTACACCAGTAGTAATAAAATAAAATAAAAAGTTTTTAAAACAACTCTACGTCTCGCTACGATCATGTCAATGCGAAAATCACGCAAATCGGAGCTAAGATGTGGAAGTTATTATTTAAGCAAGGTTTCCTATTGCACTTTAATTTTTAAATTTAACATCAAAATTCAAAAGTTGCAAACCTGACTAATAGTATCATTAGCACGTAGATAATTAAATTATGAACCTAACGCAACTTGAACGGATCGAATCGAGTTAAAATAGAGATTTTATAAGCAAAACATTGCAGTGGCAAAATTGTAAATAAGCCAAACTTAATTTCAAAATAAATAAACAAAATTCAGGATTTTGAATTCCAGCCAGGGACTGCGAGTTCAAATAATTAAAAGGGAAAGGGTTCTTTAGCAAAAGCGGCAGCGAAAGGGTATGGGTGGTTTCTAGCCGTCGGATTAGAAATCGGTGGTCGAGAATGGATCAAGGGAGAGGAGGGCTAGCCGGCCGGCCAAAGACTCCGCAAGGCGGAGGTGGCCATGGCCGGCGGTGAGGAGCTTCGCCGGCGTTCAGGTGCGGCCCACGTAGGGCCACGGTTCGGCGAACCGAACGCACGGAGAGAGAGGAGGTGGCTGTGAAACCAATGCGGGGCTCGGGCGCTGGGGGGAAGGATCTAGCTGACGACGACGCGCCATGAACGGGCGGCGACGGAGTTCGTCGGTGTTCATGGAAATCGGCTCAAGGTTGCTCGTTTTCGAAGAAGAAAAGTTTGGGGAGGAATAGAAAGGATGGTGAGCTCACCACGGGGTTCGACACGGTCGGCAGCAGAGCAGAGAAAGCTCGGCGGCTTCAATGGCGGCGGCGGCGTTCGGCGGTTGCGCGAGTGGTGCAAGCGCGGAGCGAGGGAGTGTGCGGCAAATAAAATGGAGCGGGAGGGCGGGCGCATCCGCCTAATAGGGCGCGGGCGAAATGGGGCGCGACGCTGGTGGTTGCGGAAGGGCTGGCACGAAGCGCGGCGGTTCGCCGTGCGCCTCTGCTGAAGAAATCGACCGGAGGTTGGATGAGGGGGCTGACAGTGGGCCCCACTCATCAGCCCGGGTGAAGGGAGGGAGAAGAGGAGGGGCGCGGGACGGGCCGCCAGCCGGGCCGCCCAACAGAGAGGAGGGAGGCGTGGGCCTGAGCGGGAAAAGGAAGAGTAGGGGGGAAGCTGGGCCGCTCGGCCAGCTGGGCCAGCAGGCCGGAAGAGGGGAAAGGAGGAAAGAAAAGCTTTTCCTTTTCTTTTTTTATTTTCTAAAATTTTTCAAAAGGCTTTTCAAAGGGGTTTTGAATTCCATTTGCGTTTTGATCAAACCACACAGTACAAAAATACAATGCTGCAGCATGTATGCATCAAACATGTGCCTAAGCTTATATTTGATTTTAATTTCCTAAAGTTATTATTTACCTATATTAGATGCTCACAAAAAATGCTTTAATAAATCAATTTTAACTATTTTGGAAAAAGCAAAATTTCAGGGTGTTACATGTTTCAACTAAACACATATCATGTTACAGAAATGATTAATACTATAAATTAATTAACATGAGATCGCTAGAAAACATAAATACTAAATTTCTCACAAAAGCCTAAAAAATTTTGCCATCAAATTGGTAGGTTATAATCACCACTGTAAGTAATAGTCATCGTACCTTTTCAATTAATAATCTCTAAATTTTGGAAATAGAATAAAAAATTAGTTTCATGCATGTCATAAAACATAGACCAGAGCTAAAGCCATAATAGTTTAAACAAACGTTTCAAAAAAAAATATATATTGGAATTCAGAATAAAAGAGATCCTATGTAAAGATAAAAAACCCGATAGATATGAATGAAAAGTACATAAAATTAATAATTGATAGATTATCAAAATAGAATATAGACAATACAGTACCTATTATAGCTATTGTTTTAGAAATTAGTGAGGAGAAAAATAATTAATATATTTTCTATTAGTTAGTGTCTTTTAAGATTCTAACCAGAGCACGGGTTGATGAACTAGTTATGTGTAGGGTTGATGAACTAGTTATGTCTAATTGCATTGGTAGATATTTTTCTTAATAATACGTTGCTTATTTTTTTTCCCTATTTCTCAATATTACTTAGTGATGTGGTAATGTATGACAATATCTATCCAGATCAATGATCCACGGTTATTTGGGAGTATTGTAGCATAACCCGTGTTATTAATAGAAAGATAGAGATTTTGCAGCCATAGCATGATCCGACACATGTATTTGACACATATACATCGCCATAGATGAAATTAAATCTCACAAATGTATTCCTAGAAAGATAATATTCTGCAAAATATCATATATTTGATGAACAGCACAAGCATTTTTTAGTTAAAAAGAAAGCCATTATTTTCATAAGTAAACATATACTCTATTACCTAGAGTATGATCTGTTTTGTTAAGGCTGGAAACAATAGCAGCAGTGGCATGTAGCTTCAGCTTATTTCAGCTTATTCTTTCTCACAGAATCAGCCGAAATCAGCTGAAATGAACAAAGCCTACATCACGGCACATGCGCCATAGGACGGGTTGTCATCACACACGATCATTGGGTACGGCATGGTTGATGGTGGCAGGTACGGCGGGTAGCCACCACAGTAGCACGATGGCCACGTGGGGCACTGGCACACCGGCGGTTTTGGCGGTGGAGGTGGAGGTTGTGGCGCCGGCGGTCCAGGCGGCGGCTTGGGCTGGCAGCACCCAGAATGAGGTTTTGAGCAGCTGCACGGTGGCCATGCACCAGGCTGTGGACACGGGAACGGGTAAGGATAATAAGGATATATCAGCTTGCACTGAGGTGGCTCAGGCTTGGGCTTGGGCTCCGGCTTGGGTTCTGGTTTCGGCTCAGGTTTCGGTGGCGGCTTGGCGACCTCGATGTTCTTGATGATCCTTCCTGCCTTGCACCACAGCTTGCTGGATAGCTTGTCGGCGTCAAATGGGCCTGAGACCAAGACCTTGTCCTTCTCGTACACGATCTTCTCGATGACGAACTCTCCTTCTGTGCCATGAAGAAGAAGAGATCGATCATATATGTTAATCAACATAATATGGATGTATATATGATCTGAACTAAATGAAGATGCATGGTACGCGCGTGCCTTGTTGGATGCAGCAAAGGATCTTCTGGATCTTGCTGCTGCAGCGGCAGCACTCCAGGTTCACGGTGATGATGAGCGTCGGCATCTCTGCAGCATATGCATATCATATCAACAAAGTATCCATCAACGAACAATGCAGGTGAGATTTCTGATGAGCAGAGTTACGTTACGCAGGGCCTAGAGATTTATTTGAGCTCACCTTTGCTTTGCAAGCCGACTCTGAAGAAATGCAGGTGATTTCCCGCAGGTGGCGGTCAGTGATGGATCAGCGAGGTGCATCCGTGCGTGTTATTATAGCAGAGATATGTGCCTACGTACGAAGCATTTGGTGGGGGGATCACATCTGGATGGTTGGGGCCTTTCAATGCCGTTTGGAACCAACGATGGTGAAAGCCCGTTTGGAACCAACGATGGTGAAAGCCACAGACGTGTCGACGGCTGCGATTCCGAATGTTTGTTTGGATGCTGATCGTAGGGCTGAGAACGGCAGCCCCGCCCGTCGTCCCTTCCAGTCACGGGCGCGGTGCCCGCTCGGCTTTCGTGCCCTTGTCTCGTTCTATCTTTGCTTTTCTTCGAAGAAAATTTTGTCAAGCAGAGTGCTATTCTAAGTACATGAATGTTGGCAACAAGAGGAGAGAGGCGCGAGCAAATAGCAAAGGTAGGAGTACGAGTTTGATAAGTCGTCGGATTAGTTGGCATTCGGTGGTTGCACTTAATGCGTGCCTCCTACTACGAAGACGACCCATGTCTACGAGATGAGACCATATCCTGTATCATGAGTTACTTACACAGAAGAAAAGAATATATGTTTAATTATTATTTATTTTGCAATTACAATGTGATCATACAAAAGCGCACAAATTGTTTAAAGGCATGTATTATTCTTAAAAAAAGATGCCATTTGTGTTAGCTCATACTCACTCCATTCTAAATTAAATATAGGATGTTTCAATTTTTCTAAATATATAGGTTTTTGCTATAAACTTAGATATATACACTATCTAAATGTATAGTAAAATCAATGTATTTAGAAAAAAGTAAAATTTTTTATAATTTTAAATAGAGCGACTAGATCCCATATGCCATCAGTTTTTTTTTTTCCGGAACAGCCATCAGTTTTTCTTATGCGGGGAGAATGGAAGAGCCAGCTCTCTATGATAAGCTAGTCTTCAGCATGTTTAGTGCGTTAACACTTATTAGTCTTCACTACTAAAAACAATTTTTAGATGCGCCCTGGACCCTTCTAGATCAGACGTGGCTAAAAATGATTTCTAAGACAGCCCGTTTCTAGAAGTCAATTTTGAGGCAGCCTGAAAGCTCAATCAGCCCTAAAAATAGGTGAAAACACAGTAAATTTTATATTTTTTAAATTAGGTTGGACAAAGGCAAACTTTATACTTGTAGCACTTGAAGAGATCTCCAATTCTGTAGTTGATTGCTTTTTTATTTTAAATCATTTAGATTTCTATTTAAGTTTTTAGATTTTGAATTTCTTTTTTATTCTTTCATGTGATCTCGAATCAAGAAATGACAAAAACCACTAGTACTTGAAGGGATTTAAAACTTTTAATTTGTACAGCTCATTACTTTTTCCTTTCAAATCGGTTAAAAAAATTTAAAACCTTCTCACGGGTTTTTTCCTATTGTTTTATTAGAAAGTATCACTGAAAGTCGGAGACTATTGCACAATGCACTACTTTTTTTAGGAATCTGGATGGGCACAAAGGTCCCTAAAAATGCACTACTTTTGCTACTCTTATCACTACAGGGTGGTTTATATTAAAACCTACAGTGATAGGGTATTACTGCTCGTTATTAGTAAGTAAAAAGTTTTTCACTTTAGAATCAACAGCGAAAGGGTATCACTGCTCGTTGGTAAGTCAAAAGGTTATCACTATCGGTTCTACTTAAATACCGATAGTCATAATATATAGATGTTGATTCTAAACCATAAACCCTAACCCCAACCCTAAATCCTAAACCCTAAACCGATAGCCATAATATATAGATGTCACTACCGGATCTAACCGTTCATTAGCAACGAGAGCTCTACTAACGATTCTAGTAGCAACATACAATTAAACGAGCTTTAACTTGGACATGAATTTTTGAAATCAAATATCCTTATGTTAGACTTAAGGTCTGCACCACACTGTTTTCATCGCTCTGTCTCTACAATCTACTTTCCTCCTCCTCGTCCCTCTTCTCTCCTTAGTCCACGAGGCAATATTGCTCTCCCCCTGTGGTGTGTAAGGGCTTAAGTGGCCCAAGATAATGGTGAACGAATTGGGCTCTAAAAATTTGAAATGATAAACCTTGACCTATACAATTTCTAAACCCTAGTTTTCCCTTAGAACAAGCTAAATAGCTAATAATGTTCTTAGCAAAGTTTACACTAAGATTAAAGTTCTTAAGAGTGAGGAAATAAGAAACTTATGCTGAGCACACACTTACATGAATCCTAGTTGTCACTCAATATAACCTGCAAGCAATGAAAGTGAGCTAGTAGAAGAGCAAGACAAAGAGATAGCCAATTTATTTTCCCTTGATCTCGGCTTGTTGCAATAATGCCCTGCTACACGCTACATCATCTAATAAGTCACAAAAGACTTTGGTTATTACTATTTGCTTCACTAGTGAATTCATGACATGATGGATTTCAATACCACATACAAACTTTTTGAAGTCTTATCACAATAGCACCACCAGAGAAGGTCAGCAAGTCCTTCGAGTTGTCTAGTTGTTATTACTGGCAAACACAAGAGTAACAAATCTTAAAGCGCCTTCCCAAGCAAAACCAAGCATGTTATGTAGGCCTGTTGTTGAGGCTAAACCCATCCTCTAGCCTACCCCATCCCACCCCAACCTGCCTCACTATCGCTAGTTAAACCCATCACAATCTGTCCCAGCACCCATCGCAACAATCCTTATCGATATGTTAGTGGGATGGATGCCAGTGGACAACTAGAAGAGCTTCTTTTATTTTGGCCTTGCACAATTGCTTCTAGAGGGCGAACTAGAACCTGACGTTGACCTAGTCCCAAGCGTAGTCATAGTCTAACCATCGAAGTAGCACTTGATTGTGTCATGTCCTTTAGCTCGAATGTAGTATGATGGAACTGCTTGACCCACATAGCAAAGAGGGCATCCATATTGTGGCTAGAGTTGGTAAACACAAGGAAGTCATGAAGGAGGATCAAGGTCCGACATGGTAGCATAGATTTCAGAGCAGATGCTCAATATGAGTGCAAGGCCACCCATGGGATGATGCCACAACGAATTTAGTGAAGGATAATGCTATGTACTTTGCCATCTTGGTTAACAGGAGATTCTATGGATTGCCCCCTACAGGTGTCAAAACCTATAGGACCAAGAAAGGCGACTAGAGGGAATGAATATGAGCCAATCAAAATTTCTTCCAAAATGGTCGTCGTCCCAAACAATCCTCTGAAATACCAAAACCAACAAACATTGAGCCCTCGAGCCAACTGGTGCCTAGATATTCTCAGTGATCACTGAAGAACACAAAAGGACAGTTGCCACAAATAGAAAGCTAAGTGCAACACCAAAACTCTGAAATTCGAAAGTGGAGCTATCGACTTCTACCTTAATGGAGCAACAATCCAACTATAAATCCTCTAAGTCAACTAGTGAATTGAGGACTTGGAAAACTTCCTAGGCAATACTAGAAATCCATGGAAGAAGCAAAACATGAAACAAACAACTAGAGCTTAAGAACACGCGAAAATGAGCAAGAACACCAGCAAAGGCGGCCTGGCCAACTAGGGGTTTAGCATGGCTGTGATGGTCACCTCAACTTAGCCCAGAAGCCAGCCCAGCCAAATTCTGAGGCTGCCATAGCCAAATTTGATGGCATGGTCAGGTCTGCATCGGCCTTAGGTTGGTTTTCCCAATACCAACTTCAACTTTTTCTCCAACAGTGCATATCACCTCAAATAAATTCCAAATGAGGTAAAATTAGACACAGAGGTAGAAAAACATATGTCAGGAAGATAATCCAATAAGATCAAAGCTAAAAGTAAGAAAACTTCATAGTCGAGATTCTCCCAGACCAGGTTGGTGTTTTCTTAATTAACTTTCCTCAAAAACCCACCAAATTATTTCCACAACAAATCTGATCGAATGAGTTGGTAAATATATTCCTCTAAGGTCCATGCATGTTTTTAGCCTTTCCCATCAATCTCAAATCTCCAGAAAAATTAAATCACCCAAAATCCAAGAAAAGGGTGTTCGAAAGAAAGAACAACTGAATCGAACAGGAACACAAAGTGAGAAGTCAGATCTTTTGAGGAATGGTCTAGCACCAACAAGATCTGGTTCTTATAGATGAAAGCTTAACACAGTAGAGGTCTTATTCTCTCTACACTGTGGAACTCTGTCAAACTCAAGCCTAGACAGGGAAACTTAGACCTAATGACTCTAGAAATTAAATATTGAAGAAATGGCTAATTGGGATTGCCTACATATCTATTACACATTCTCAACAAACCCGTACATTTTTTGTTTAAATCACTTAAACCAGAGGCAAAATGGTTCAACTTGAGATACGTGTATCTAATGGCCACAAGCTCTTCATGACTATGCTTTGCGTCGACGCAACTTCACGATGACGTTATATGTTGCCTCGTAACCCATCCCAAACTCCAACCAGGTTTTGAGGCTCAAACTGGAGAGTCCGTTCGTCGATGGTTTTGAGCCGGGGAGTCGGGACATGGTCGCCGGGTAGCCGGGGTGCAGCCACCTAGAGCGCGGATGCCGAGCGCTAGGATGTGGCATCGAGGATTCAAGATGGTGCCCTTCAGGGGGGGCGACTAGCTGGGGACCGTTGAACGCTAGGTACGACTGAGGACGCGGTCGCAACAGGGACGAAAAGCACGTGGAAGAAGATAGGAAAAATATAAAACGGCATTATGTTAATTTATTTGTTTTTATCTCATTACCTATTTTGCAAAGCAGGATTACAAAAACAGAACAGCTTTTTACTCAAAAAGCTGCCCATAAAGCTAAAATACAAAAATAAACAACTTATCAGGAAGCTGAGCGCTATGGTATACGAAACCTTCATATGTGGCACTCCCTTGGCCGCCCATCGCAATATCACCCCTCACTCTATCTCTCTCAATCCCATCCAAATCAACCAATAATCTCCAATTTCAATTCAAAACAAATAATCTCCTTTTTTTTTTCTCTTTCAAATTGAAAATCTTTAAATGTCACTAGCTAAGAGCATCTCCAACCGTTCCTTATCTCAAGTTGCTATTCTTATTTTTTTTTTACAAAAATAGAAAAAACCTTCTCCAATAGTTCCGCATTCCAGGGTTGTCATTTATCTCAAGTTGGGAAAAAGAGCCTCTGCGGCGTGCATATATGCGCACTCGATTCTGCGTGCATCTATCCGTATTAGAAGAGGTGGAACGAAGAGTATAAAAATAATTTTATTTGTCTTTTAGGTTTCTAATGTAAGTTTTGAAGAGGGGAAAGAACATAAACATAATTTTGTTTCTCTCGCAAGGTTTCTGATGTAAGTTAGATTTGGAATTGGCAAGTGAATTATTTAGCATATCTTTTTAGAAGTTAATAAAATATAAGCTTTGATAAATAAAATATAGTAAAATGTTAGAGATGCTCAAGTAGTCTAGCAGCCCCCACGGTCAACGGAACAACCAAGGGCATCCAAGCCACAGCCCACAAGCAACCAAGCGTGCAGCAATCCGGCAAGCGACGACACAGGCTACATCGTGGAGGACTAAAGCTTGAAAATAGCCGTGTCCAAAATTATGTCTGGCTGCATGCGCCGTTGCTCTCTTTGCATGCTCTCTTTGCATCGGTCGTGGCGATTTCCTGTCCTTCCGTTCAGGTCCACCGACGGGGTCTTGATGGGCTCAACATCATGGGGAGATAGGCTCAACATGTCAGTCATGACTCATGACACTTGACCCACCAAATACTGGACTAGCAGCGTATAACCGATTAGTCGATCTTCTTCCTCCTCCGTTTGTCTCGCTCGTTGCTCCAGGACTTTCATGGCGGCGCTGGTTACAGACTAAGCGCAAGGAAGGTGAAGAGCAAAGAATTCTTGCACAGTCACAAATGCGAAACATCAACCGCAGCTAGCGCACCTATACGATCTAAAATTTTGGGTGTGGTCTACCAACTGAACCATTTTTACATTCATGCCTTCAATGTTTAATATCCCAAGTAATGGAACCACCAAACTGCATCGAGTGCCGGAGCCTTGAATTTCCAGGGAGCCGAGCTACGCAAATTCTTACTACACCACATAGCTCAGCAGATTCTAGATGGAAATTACACAATTACGATGAAACTCGTACAAAGACATGAATATCATAGAGGGCAAATTATAGTTGGAAGCTATACAATTACTAGTGTAAAATAAGGCAGACACGTTCCTATAACAACACACTGCACAGGACGCAAGCACATTACAAGAATGGGATGGCACCGACCGAATTAGTGTCGGATTATTCAGATATCCGAGGTCCGATACTAATCACAGCACAGCGACAGCGATAGGTGATAATTAAGCAAGTAGCCATGGATCACATTCACATGACAGAGCACGAGTTCTCATCGGCGACGACATTGCAGCCGGCCCACGGGGGCGGCCACACCGGCGGCTGCGGTGGCCACCAGACCGGCGGTGCATGGCCACAGACACAGCTAGCGTGGCTCGAGCAAGTGCACGGTGGCTTTGGCGGCGGTGGAGGGGGAGGAGGAGGAGTAGGAGGCTCCGGCGGCTTCTGGCAGCCCTGGCACTGCTGGTGAGGTGGGCACTGCCACGGCCAGCTCTGGCACATCCCAGGGTTCGGCAACGGGTACAGGTACGGCACGAGCTTGTACTCTGTCTTGGCCGGCGCCGGCTTAGGTTTCTCCTCAGGCTTTGGTTTTTCCTCAGGCTTAGGCTTTTCCTCAGGCTTAGGCTTGGGCTTGCAGTGGTCACAGGCACAACATTTCTCAGGCTTGGGCTTGCAGTGGTCACAGGCACAACATTTCTCAGGCTTGGGTTTGCAGTGGTCACAGACACAGATACAACAACATTTCTCAGGCTTGGGATCCGGCTTGGGTGGCGGTGGCGGTGGTGGCCACACCTCCACGATGATGATCTCCTTGATGATCTTCCCGGCCTTGCACCAGATCTTCCTGCAGAGCTTCTCGGCGTCGAATTTCCCGCGCACCACTACCACCTTCTTCTCCTTTTTATCCTCGAACTCCACCTTCTCGATGCAGAACTCCTCTGCGTCAATCAATTAAGAAAAAAGAAGATAATCGACCGATTTATTGTTGCAAGCACAGATCAGAATTCAGCCTTGTAAGCTACTAGCTGTTGCAGTCTTAATTATGGTTATCTTTTCAGGTTCAGATTTCTCATGTGGTTTCAGAAGAATCATGCAAACCTCGTCAAGATTGTTCATGCTTTCCTGTACAAAACTGAGAACCCCACAATCTTCAGTTTTTCTTTTTCAAAAATGAGTTGCACTACCACTTGGATGATATCAGTTTCTTAGAGTGTTCATACTCATACTCTATTTTGAAAGGGAGGAATAGTTTGCAGTGCAACTACACTTTTGGCCATACGAATTCCTGTGAATATCTCAAATTGCAAATGTACCTTTGAGGCAGTCCAGGACCTTGGTGATCTTGGCTCTGCAGCGACAGCATTCCAGGTCCACCGTAATAACCAGTATACCCATCTGCAAACAAACATGTGAAACAAAGAGTATTGGCGTATTGCCGAGCGAAAAAGTAGCATCAGCAGAGCTCCTGCCGTTCTTTGAAGTGAGATACTATGTTTTAACGAACAGAAATAACGAGAGAGAGAGAGAGAGAGAGAGAGAGAGAGAGAGAGATGCCATGGAATCACTTCTTCTCAGTGATCCTTAGTTCCTTACTTTTTCTGAGGCGTTTGGTACAAACACGCTTACAATTCCTTCTACATATCAAACTACAGAGGAACTAGAATTCATCGTTGGTCTACGCTAGTAATATGCATCGAATGCAGCAGCTATCGAGCAGCAGCGAAAGGAAAGTTGAAGAATTTGAGCTCACCTTTCAAGTCTGATGTCTGAACTACGGGACTCGCCGATGGGCAAGAGAGGAGTAGACCTCTGCAGGGGAGGGCGCTGCAAAGGAGGGCGGAGCCTTATTGTATTATATATAAAGGAAACGAAGCAGAGCTAAGAAGCCTTGTGTGAGGCATGTTGGATCACATCTTGATAATTGGCCTTCATTCGTACAGCACATCAGATTGAGTAGACATATCTTGTATCTACTCCCTGATATCTTGTATCTACAACTACCTGATGAGATAGGGAAAGGACTGGAGCTGTACAGGAAAGTTTGGCTGGCTGATTTGTCCCCGACGGCATGTCTAGCTACTCTACCTCTCCCGACGTTTTTCCATGCTCTTACCTTGGTTTCTTTCGAATATGGAATGGTCTCTTTCAAGAGTTTGTAGTGGGGGTACGATACAATGACCGTCTCTTTCCCCCTCCTCATGGTCCACCAATGGGCACCTATGGCCACGGTCCGCAAGCAGCTGAGGAGGACGGCGAGCTCTGACCACGGCGCGGCCACGAAACAGCCCAGGCGTAGTAACACTTCGGCCGACAACCCGCACAAGCCACATGTTTCTCTTGATCTCTTCCATTGGCCAACCTCGCCGCTAAGCATTTTATTTTTGAATAACATGACAATGTTTTTATAAAGATCAGAAAAGGTGAATTTTACATCGATGAAGCACTAGTTTGGTTTCCAATACAAGTTATTATCCTAAGGCCATCCTCATCGTGGGTTTTATATCACAGTTTCCAATACATCCATATTTTGAAAACAGTGCAGAAGAGTTTCATCCCTATGAAACTCTCTCTAATCTCATAAAACTTTTATTATCACTCTCTTTATTAAAATACTGCCCTGTCAGCATATTTAATGCTTATAAAACTCTATAAAACCTCCATTACGATTGGCCTAACAGCGCTAAAACCACCAAAAGCAATTCTTAGAGGGTCTGGACAAGACAAGACATTGCTTCTTATGAGTAGGAGACAGCACTAATTGAGTTTGGGGGCCTCGGAATTGTCAACATTCACAAATTTAGCAGAGCACATGGACTGAGATAGCTACGGTTTTCGGGGACAAAGAACTACCAGTGGACCAAGTTCACAGAACGCTCTTTGGCTTCTAGCGATCGGGCACCAACCAAAAAGTCTTGCCCCTCCACCCACCCCCACACCCCCAACACACACACACCCCCCCCACACGCACCTCTTTTCAAACATAGCGAGTGGAAAAGCTGCATAATCAGGGATGAATAGCTCACCCTGGGCGTTTGGTATTACCGAACCGTTTGTTTTGGTACTTCGATAATTCGGTTCCTGAAAAAACAGGTATCATCATTCAGCCCTAGAAAAAACTCGGTACCTATGAAATTCGATATCAGTAAATTTAGTTCGGTTCCGGTATTTACCGAAATTACCGAACTGATTTCAGCAGCCGTGAGGGCGAGGCCGCAGGGGGAAGGCTAAGGCCCGGCGCCGAGCGTAGGGCGGCACTGGGGACGCGCCGCCGCCTGGGGTTTGGGGGACAGCGACTGTGAGGGCGAGGCCGAGCCGCCGAGGCTCGACGGCGCGAACGGCAAAGGTGCGGGGGCAAGGCGAAGCCCGGCATCGAGCGTAGGCGGCACTACGGCAGTTCGCCCGGGCATGGCGTGGCACGGCGGGCGGCCGCATGGCGCGGATATGCGGGCAGGTGCGGCACGCCAGCGCAGGGGCGGCGGGGCAGCAGATGCGCACGGCGCCGGGCGGCGGGCAGCTACGGCACGCCAGCGCGGGCGGCGGGCGGCGGCACGCCGGCACGGGTGCGGGGGGGGCAGGCGGCCGGCGCGGCCGCCGGCCAAGCGGGGACGACTTCGATTGTGAGTGCTAGACTACTAGGGTTTCGTTTTCTCAGGCTGGGAGAGATAAGGTGGCTCATGTGGGCTGCTGTTGGGCTTGCCGGCTTGGGCCTGCGCCAGAGCCAGTGCGCCTGCTCTACTTGAAAGAGGACATCTTGTTCTGTTTGGTATTATTTTGGTAATTCAGTTTACCGAGGTGCGAAAACCGAACTTACCTCGGTAATTTCGGTACTGAGAAACAAGAACCGAATAGGAATCGAATTTTTCGGTTTTCGTATTTTTGGTTCCCAGTAATTCGGTTCGGTCCTTGGTTCTCGGTTTTTCATGCCCGTGGTGATGAATAGCTAATGAGACTTGGAATAGGGACAATAGTCCATCAGCCCATGCTCTCACATGGGCTTAAATTCTAAAAAAAATATATGGTTTAATACATTTAACAGTAAATAATTATTTATACTAAGGTTTAAATTTTAAAAAATATATTGTTTAATAATCTAACAAGAAATAATTATTTATACTAAATTGTATATTTTCTTTTGTGTTTATTTTCTACAAAATAGATATAATAGATACTTTTATAATCTATATCAATTATCATAAACTTATTAGTTTCTTTTTTTTGCAAGGCACTGATTTATAAGTTTTTCATCCATTTGTATTTTTACTTTTTATTAGTTTAAAATCTTGCAATTAACTATAGCTGTCCTTGCCACATCACATACCTTGTGAAGTCATGAATCTAAATTTTAATTTTCTATTTTTTTTGTATTGACTTGATGATAAAATATTTTGAATTTTTATGAGATTTTTAGGTTTTTATCTTTTTTTATTACATCTCGCTAAGATTATTGCGGAGGCTCCAATAAAGACATCTAGTTTGACTTTCTAGTATTTATTTTGTTTTCTAGCGTGATATGTGTTTAGTTAAAAACTTAATGTTAACACATATAAACCCTAGTTGTATCTCATTCTGTGACTTCATTAATTATAGTTAGTTTTCAAGTTTTAATTGATAAGTACAAACTCTAGTATTTTTTCATCTTTTATTCAAAATTTGTTTTTTAATTAAAAAGAGTTTAGGTCTTACTAGTATTATTTTCTGAATACTATTTAAGTTGAAACTCAGATTATACCTTCGCATTACACTTGATGAATTTTTATATCAAATATATTATAAATGATATAATATTTCACTTAAAATATATAAAATTATTTAAAATAACAAACTATAAAATTAATTATTATGTAGTATTAATATAATCCGTAGTGAATTATCGATATCATGTTATTACTGTATGGTCCGTGAATTAAATATTTTTTATTCTTTGTAATAAATTAAATTCTAATGTATATATATTTACTTATCGATTTATTTTTTTGTAATATAATATATTAGTATTACATGTAGATTTGAGTGACATTATTGTCTATCTTTTACAATGGCTTTTTTAGATACGACAATACTTTATATTCTCTTTCTTCAAAACAACATATGTGGATAGTTGGATGTAAATTTAGGATATTGTTTTTTCATTAACTTTCATAATTATAAAAGTGGATAAGTTATAAAATTAACATCATGTATTTTAAATTATCTTTTCATAATGCTAGATTCGGGAATCTAGATATAAAGTTAGAGGGTTGTTTTAATTATTGTTCTAATAGCAAAAGGTGGATAATTTAGATACATCAAGGTTTATTTTGATATATTTTTTCATAATGGCAAATTGGGTAGTTTAGATATAAATTTAGCGGGTTACTTTGATTTATTTTTCATAATGACAGATGTATATGGGGAATTTATATCTAAATTTAGAGGGTTATTCTGAATTATTTTTCATAATGGCAAGGTGGGTAATTTAAATATAAAATTAGAAGGTTACTTTATGTATTTTTATAGTCATAGGTGGATAAATTTTTTTTATAAATTGCAACAATTTCGATGGCTATTATCAAATATGATGATTAGTGTCTACCAGATTAAAGGTTAGATGTTTCGATTATTGTGGAAACTTCAGAATTTATCTTTTTTCTAGTGTGTCCGGTGAGAATTAACGTAGCGTCTCTAATTAATAACAGTAAGATAAGATCTTCCATTCCTTGACCCAAGAGCTGCTAAGCGACTTTTTCAAGTTATCGGAACTTGTACAACAGCAGAACTACAACAGAACTGCAACCAGGAAGACAATGTCGAAGACAAGACAGTCTGGACTTTGGAGTCTGATGGCAAGTATTTGGGAGGTTCAGCGTGTACAAAATACAGCTAGCAGGACAAATCTAGTCTACCTTCCCATTACTCATCAAGAAACCGTGGGCACCACCGAAGTACAAATTCTTCCTTTGGACAAGATACCACTACGTAGAAATTGATTTGTAGGAACACTTGACATTTATTTGTAAGTGCGGTTTATGTTTCAACCGTCCTTACAGTGACGTGTCGGGTCCCAACTAGTCACCCGTCCTTACAAATGCATTTGTAAAAGCGGTTGGTGATTGAACCGCCCTTATAAATACATTTGTAAGGGCGGTTCAATCACCAACCGCACTTACAAATGTATCCATTTATAAGGGCGGTTCAATCACCAACGGCCCTTATAGTGGCTATTTGTAAGAGCGGTTGGTGATTGAACCGCTCTTACAAAGATCCTTAGGTCAAAATTTGAAAATTTAAGTTTTGAATTGTTAAAAATTTGTCAAATAAAATGTTAACCATTAGAACAAATGTAGAACTTGATGAGTTTAGCAAACTTGGTATTCATAACTTTTCTATTTAAGACATTTTAGGACTTCAAATGCTAGAGTCTAAGTGTTATTTTTTTAAAATCTAAAATTTGACTTGGTCAAACATGGTCAAATAAGGTACTAAATGGCCTCAAATAAAAAAATTTTGTCTCATCAAAATCTACATTTAATACATAAGTCATTTTTGCATTTGAGAAAGTGTTAGTAAACACTAGTCACAAATTTTAAAAATCCAAGATATGACTTGGTTATACTTGGTCAAATGAGTCACTAAATGGTCTCAAATGAAAAACTTTTAAATACCATGTTTGTAGAACTCATCAAGATCTATATTTAATACATAGATTATTTTTACATTTAAGAAAGTGTTGGTAAACACTAGTCATAAAATCTTTAATCTCACATAGACTTTATGAAACTATATATATATGAGACATGGATTTAGAACTACACTTTACTAACACTTTGTCAAATATAAAAATAGTCTATGTATCAAATATAGATATTGATGAGTGGACCAATCTTGGTATTCATGACTTTTCGAGTTGAGACCATCTAGGGTTTCAAAACTGGTCTATAGCTATCAAAATTTGAAAATTCAAACTTTGAACTATTCAAAATTTATCAAATAAAATGTTGACCATTACAACAAATGTAGACCTTGATGAGTTTAGCAAACTTGGTATTCATAACTTTTCTATTTGAGACATTTTAGGGCTTCAAATGTTAGAGTCTAAGTATCATTTTTTTTAAATCCAAGATTTGACTTGGTCAAACATGGTTAAGTGAGACACTAAATGGCCCCAAATGAAAAAAAATTTGAATACCAAGATTGTACAACTCATCGAGATCTACATTTGATATATAATTTATTTCTACATGTGAGAAAGTGTTAGTAAACACTAGTCACAAGTCTTAAAAATCCAAGATGTGACTTGGTCAAACTTGGTCAAATAAGACACTAAATAGTCTTAAATAAAAAATTAAATACCATGTTTGTAGAACTCATCAAGATCTACATTTGATACATAGGTTTTTTTTTATTCGAGAAAGTGTTAATAAACTCTTGTCACATAATCATTAATCTCATATTTGGTTTATGAAACTATATGTGAGACTTATGGATTTAGAACTACACTTTACTAACATTTTGTCAAATTCTAAAATGGTCTATATATCAGATATAGATCTTGATGAGTGGACCAATATTGGCATTCATGACTTTTCAAGTTAAGGCCATCTAGGGTTTCAAAAACTGGTTTGTTTCTGTCCAAATTTGAAAATTCAAAATTTGAACCATTCAAAAATTGTCAAATGAAATGTTGACCATTACAACAAATGTAGACCCTGATGAGTTTAGCAAACATGGTATTCATGACTTTTCTATTTGAGACATTTTAGGGCTTCAAATACTATAGTCTAAGTGTAATTTTTAAATCCAAGATTTGACTTGGTCAAACATGGTTAAAAAGAGACTAAATGACTTTAAATGAAAAAATTTTGAAAACTAAGTTTGTACAACTCATCAATATCTACAATCTTTACATAGGTCATTTTTCCATTTCAGAAAGTGTTAGGAAACACTAGAGTCTATGTGTTATTTTTTAAAAATATTTGACTTCTAAAATTATATATATTTTAATAATATTAAAGTGTCATATTTTAATTTTAAAATTCAAAGTGTCACTTTTCATGTTTAAGTGAATTTTTGGCAATATAATAAGCAAATTAGATAAGACGTGTAGTTTAAGTTGTAGCTATTTTCTAAAAGCGGCAAAAATTCATCTAAACTATAGGAAACATTAAATCAATAATAGAAAATAGACATTCATCTAACCTATGGAAAAAGTATATCAATAGTAAGTTTCTGAGAAAAAATAAGCTACAATAGATACGGAGGGCATTAAAAAACTCAAAACTTAATTTAAGTCATTAGGTAAGATGCTAATAGAAAATAGTAAAGTCAAATATTGAAAAATAATTTTTTTCTGGCCCTAAAGTTAAAACGAATGGCCCAAGAGCACAACACAGGCCCACGGCCTGCTTTAGTTCCAGCTACAGAGGGATGTGAGCCGTCAGATTGAGATGGATGACCAGGATTTCACTACCCAAAACTGGACTGGTATATAAGACCTGATGCTGGCCAAAAACCCTAGCTCCTCACTCTTCTCACTCCATCTGTCCTTCTCCAGCCGGCTCTCCTTCCTAATCCCCGCAGGGGCGGGCGCGAACGGCGCCGACGGCTATGGCCGTGGCTGCCCTGGAGCGTGAGGCGCACTGAGACGAACATCTCCAGCGGCGCAGGCAAGGCCGGGATGAGCATCTCCAGCGGCGCAGCGTGGCCCTGCGACAGCGCGGTCCGCCCCCCTACGATGGCGCAAGTTTGAAGGATGCGCCCCCTCCAGCAACGCGTGCAGGCTGCCGGCGAGCCCCTTCGATGTTTCTAGGAGGCCAGGGGCGAGCCCCTCCTGCCACGCGAGCTTCTAGGCGTGGCTTGTCCGACAGCGGTCGGGCACTGCGTAGCCTTCCGGCGGCGTGGGAGCCTCCGATTCCTAGAAGCCCTGCGTGCATCTCGTTCTTCCCATCTTCAAGCCTACTCTATGGTAAGATCCGGATCTCCGATTTCTATCAAAAAACAACAGGTAGAAGACATGCAATGTTAATTTGGAGGTGCAGAAAGAGTGGCACCATCTAAATCTGATTGTGGCTCTGTGCTTGCTAGGAGCATTTGAGAGAGTACCATTCGGCAGTAGGCATCTTGCTGTGGGAAGTTGGCAGAGAGTTCTACATGGGTTTGCAATGGTCAGTAGATTGAGTTCTTGGATTCTAATGCTAACATTTGGTCAAACTGCTATTCTTATTGCACACAAAGTCTTGTGGATGCTTGCAGATTAATATAAGTGTTTGCTATTAAAAAGTGTGCTAAGGGATGTAGAGGTAGGTACTAGCAGCATATTAGTCCACTTGTTTATCAGCCTTTGAGTTTGTGTTAGGATTATTGTTGCGAACTTATACACATGTATTGGGGTCCTGATTTATTTTCCAAAGTGTACACCCGAACTGATGTGAGGCCTTCATTTTCTCATTCTTTTCACTAAGTTGTACCCCTATTATGTGTTAACTAACCATAGTACTGATAGGTAGTGGTTTGTGCTAAAAAACATTAGTTTCACTCTCTTTGGTTGGTCAACACATAAGAATTCACTTGTAACAGCAGCTTGTCTGAACTGGTATTAGACTTTCTTATTCCTTTTTTTTTGGCTCAATGGATGCTTGAGTTTCTAAGTTCTGTGTAGTGTTTAAGTGTTTCAATGTTTCAGTTTAGAGCAGCAGCAGCCCATTGAGTTACATTTTACTGTTTCAGTTCAGAGGACCAGCAGCCCCTTCTCTAGCATGCAGCAGCACACAGCAGGCAGCAACATGTCAAGGTCAAGCACTAGCTTAGTGAATTACAATTTCTGAATACATAGATATAACAAATAACTGAAATTACAATTTCTGAACTTATTGAATAGATGAGGCATAAATTGATTGTAGAAGGGATTCAGGAACATGAACTAGTAGAGCAGCTCATGGCTCTTGCTAAGAACAAGAGTTTACTTCACAATTTTACATTGGTTAATTATCAATTCGTTATTATTTTGCAGTTACTTGCTTAATTAGCTGCGTCTCTTGATTATGTTCCCTTCATTTTCCAGCTGGTATATGCTAATGCCGCTCTACAATGTCTCTACAATGTCTGATGTGCACAAAGCCATTCTGCAATGCTAAGGTATTGTAACTATTACGTACTTGTTTTACTACTTTTGAAAATATATGTTCGATAGTTGACACTGCCTTACTTTGAGCACACATATGGCCTTGGCTTGATTTACTTAACTCTCAGAAACAATTACAGGATGCCGACCTTAAGAAATCTGCCCAAGATGAATTTGTTGCTGCCATCATGAACTAGAAACTGCCAAGTAATAGCAGTTGCCTGAAAATATGGATATAGATCCTATATAGTAGTAATGTTATGTTTAGCAACTGTGAACAGAGGTGCAGTTGCATAATGCTCTTGTGTTTGTGGATGCATATATATGTATATGTGGTGGTCAAATTTAAATTATATATATATATATATATATATATATATATATATATATATATATATATATATATATATATATATATGGATATGGTCTGATTTGAATTTAAATCATTTAATTTTTTTGTTCGAAAATCCACTATAGGGGCGGTTCTTGATTGAGCCGCCCTTACAAATAGTATTTGTAAGGGCGGTTGGTGATTCAGCCACTCTTACAAATGCATTTGTAAGGGCGGTTGGTGATTCAGCCACTCTTACAAATAGCATTTGTAAGGGCGGTTGGTGATCGAACCGCTCTTACAAATGCATTTGTAAGGGCGGTTTAATCACCAACTGCCCTTACAAATGCTATTTGTAAGGGCGGTTATGAACCGCCCTTACAAATCAATGATTTGTAAAAGCGCTTGGGTAAGGGCGGGTAGTCTAACCGCCCTTACAGAGGGTTTTGACCCGCCCTTACAAATTCATAGTGTAGTAGTGTACAATTTTCCAAGCAAGAGTGAGAGGAAGTGTGGAAGTTTTTGAGAGAGAGAGAGCCTTTTCTTATCCGCAGGTTTAAGAAAGTGAAAGAGGAAGAGAGAGCAGGAAGGGGACGAACAGCTCTAAAAATCACAGCCGATAGGCTTCTGGCTTCTAAATTTGAGGTGAACCTGTAATTTCGGGCAGGGCAAAGAAAATTCCCGGTCGAGTGCGGAATTCCGGGTAGGACAAAATAAATTTGTGATTCAGGGTGCTTTGTCCGGCCCTAAGCAGCACTATAGGAGACCAGAATTTTTGGTTAGGGAGCAATAAATTTCCGGTTGAGGTTGGTCTTTTCAGAGAAGGCCCTAATCACTATAGCAGACCGGAATTTATGTTTAGCTGGCAGTAAATTTTCAGTTGAGGGTGCTCTGTCGACTCAAGACAGACCAAAGATGATCTTTTGGGGGTGTCTGGGAATTTTATTTTTTATCTCTTACTAGGTAGCGTGCCCGTGCGTTGCTACGGGTTACCAACTTATATTCTAGAAATATACGGATCGCATGATAATAAGTTAATTATACTGTGAAATTAAATATTATCGTTAATTGATGTTCTTCCTAAAATGTAAATATAATAAGGAATATATGACTCAAAATCTCATGGATGTTCTTGACTTGGTTCTAGACATTGCAACGTACAACTGTAGAACACCGGTGTGGGCATACACACCCACGTTTGGGATTGTTTGACCCTATGACTTGAAGCAAACAAACTGTGCCACGAATTCAATGGGAAAAGCACAATGAAATTATAGTTCCACAAGCAGCATTTGCGAATTGAAGTAAATATTTGGTGGGAAGCAATTTCTGTCTTGGTTAGTTCATATATGGCCTTGTGGAGAGCAAAGTGGAGAAGCTTCCTCTGTTGCCGTGATCTTTACCTGAATAATCAAGTGCTTAACAGCTGAAGCCCTGCACTTTTGCCGGTAACTGCTCCTAAAAGGAACAAGCATCAGGTACAAATAGAGGATGAACAAAATAGAGGATTACAGGATGATAAACAAAATAGAGGATGAAGAAAACATGTTGAAAAGCATCAAATATTTACTCAAAAGTTGTTCAGGTCCTGAACTCAACTTTCTCTGTTGCCGTGATATTTACTCGATAAAAAAATTTTGCTCCCTCGGTTCAGATCACAAAAAAAGAAATTTGTAACCCTTAATCTCTAGGCCTCAGCGTGGGTGCAAAGGGCGAGCACGAGATGTGAGGGTTGTGGAGATTTGATGACCGTGAGTTGACTGTTGTGATTGCCATGATTACTGTGATTTGGCTTTGATGATTAGCTGTTGCCATGCGGGGCAGAAAAAAAATTGGAGGGGGAACAGACGGCACGTGAGGTTGGGGAGGCAGACCAAGTGATTGTCGCACCAAGTTGAACTATCCTTTTTTGTTCATTTTAGTTGTGAGAGATATTGAGGGACAATATCTTTTACTTATATGCCAGTAACTCTTGACGGACTAAATAATAAAGCTGAAATTTCAGTGAAAGACATCTTGAGGGTTTAAAGCAACTCACCTAGACATATTGTTTAAAATGCCCTGGAATAAATTCTCTCAATAGCTCTGTGCTGACTTCATGTTCACCTTTGCAGCTTTCACTGTATCAGGACATTCACCTTATGAACAAAGAACTGAAATAACCAATAATTATAGTACATACATGATAGGAAACATACTTTGCTATTTGAATGGAAAATCCACCTATAAAGTTTCACTGCATCAGGACATTCACCTTATGAACAAAGAACTGAAATAACCAATAATTATAGTACATACATGATAGGAAACATACTTTGCTATTTGAATGGAAAATCCACCTATAAAGTTTCTATGTAGCTGCAAGAATGATGCAAATAGAACTAACTTAACTGATAATGCAAATAGTACTTTAACTTAACTGATAATGCAAAATAAATAAGCACATCCAATATCCATCAGCAGTAGTAGCATAGTACCATGCAGTACCATGTAGGCAGCCCGCACAAGACCATGCAAGCATACGGTCGTACGCCTACGTAGCAGCAGTAGCAAGCGATAAAAGGCAACATATATCCGCCCAGGTAGCAGCAGTAGCAAGCAATATAGGGCAATAAATACAGATGTTCACTGTTATTATCCAACTTAGGGTGATCTGCTTGACCGTGTTTCATGACAGTAATCCAGCTTACTCTAAAAAGAAACAATAATCAGTTGGACTACGATGGCCCTCCGGCTGGTGGATTAGCAGCAACCGGCAAGAGGGGTGACAGGGAGAAGATTTGAAGTCTGACTCACCTAGATCACACGTGCGACGTGCGAGGGCAACCGAGGCTCGCGACAGCGAGGGCGACGTTAACGGCGAACGATGGCCGGAAAGCCCAGCAACTGAATCCACACCCTCAGGAGAAGCCAGCCCTCCACAACCAGTGGCGGAGGAAAAAATTAAGGTATGGCGGATTCGATAACACAGATAGTTAGCAAAGTATAATCTCAAAATTAAAGTGATTTATACACATGCAAAATGGAGCGAGCAAATACTGTGTTCAATCAAAACGAAAGAATAGATTAAATAAATATATAATAACAATTTAAAAGAGCAAATACGGGGTGGTTGTGGTTGCCACCTGCTAGGACGTTTATCTATGATGCCATGATCACAAAGTGGAGGTGTGCTGCTGCTGACCTGCCGCTTCGGCACTGCGATGGCGTGATCGACTCATCGACGCAGAGACTGCTTAGATACGGACTGCCGGACGGGGAACTCTAAGATACGGTTCGCATCGCCGTATTCTTCTTCCTTGGGTCGCTATTCAGACATCGGCTGCTCAGCTTCAGTCACCCATGTTGGATCAGTAATTGAGACAATCAGCAGACTAATTAGAAGGGGATTCACGGTGGAGCCACCATACCTTGCCATACTGAGCCCTCCGACCATGCCTACGGCTTCTGGCGTGGCGGTGTCCGGCGTGAGGGTGGGTCGGCCTTGGCGTGCGGCATCCGGAGCGAGATGAGACACGGGCTCTGCTCCTCTCTGCTCGTCGGCATGGCAGCGTATGGGGTGGTGTAGACGCGCGTCACAGCTGCAGCGCGCTCTCTGTCGGCGGCGTCCAGCTTGAGGGTGCATCGAAAGCTTGCGGCGGGCGCGGCTCCTCTCTGCTCGTCGGCGTGGCGGCGTACGGGGTGGTGGTGTAGATGCGTGTCGCAGCAGCAGCGCGCTCACTGGGCCTCGGCGTGGGTGCGAAGAGCCAGCGCGAGGTGTGAAGTGCGAAGCGCGAGATTTGATCACCTTGATGAGTTGATGTTTCCCGTAATTGCCGTGATTGGTAATTGGATTGCCGTGATTGTTTGGACTGAGAGAAAACAGAGCAAGGGAGTCCGTCTCACAATTGCCGTGATTGGAGCTGAAGGAGTCACGGTGCATGTTTCCATATCTGTCCAATAATACTGGATCTACTTTGCATTGGAGAGGGAAAATCGGAGGGGCGGGCAGGGCAGTTGCACGTAAAGGTGGGGAGGCGAGATGGAGATTAAAGAGGGGGCCGTGATTAAGGGATCGCATGGGACTTTGGGGGAAGGAAAAAACAGATCACATGCATGGAAACTGTTCGGAAAAATTACAGGGACCGCATGAGGAGGTGGAGGGAGGCCTGTTGATGTGATTTTTGTACCAAACAAAACTAACCTCCTTAGTTTTTTTTTAGTTGTAGAGATAAGCACTTGAGACACCTGTAGGTAATGAGATTTCAAACACTCTTTATGGTAAGACATCCTATAACTCAAGCGACATACAAATGAAATTGAAATTAAAATTGAAACTAAACTTCTTTTATTTTGAAGCGAGGTGCCGCATCTCTCCTTGAATAATACATGATTGAGGGGTTTCTCATTTCCATTTCACTTCTGACATAGATATAGAACTAAAAATCTTCATGAAATGTCATTAGCTCTTTATATGTATTGTCATTCATTCACCAAAACCCACAAAGAGGATTGATGCACTTACACGGTCGAAAAAACAGCTCTAAACAAGCTGGGTAACGCTTATATAGAGGGTGAAGGGGAAACTAATCATAAAAAAAGTGGCAGGTGAAGAGAACACAAGATGATCCGCCAACTAAAAAAAATACCATGTCAGATCAATCCCTCGCTCTACACTCGTAGTTGTTGATTTTTTTTTTTTGATTTAGCCCTTTTCCGTCAAAAATTCACATTCATGCCCCTGAGCTCTGGGTCCATGTCGTTGCCAGCGCCTCCCAACCTTGGCGTCATAGGCCACAATGCAAGTTTAGGATCTAAATATGGGATTTTAATGTCCAGAAGTATAAATATATTTTTTTAACAAAAAGAAACAAAAATCGTAGCTGGCACTCCCTTTGCCGCGCGGTGCCCATCTTAGTATAACCCTTGTATCAGTCTCTCCTCTCGCCATATCTCTCTCAGTCCCACCCAAATTAATCAATAATCTCTAATTTTTTGCTCCCCCAAATTGAAATTCTTGCAATGGCACCAGCTACGCAGTGCAGCTATGCCACGGTCAATGGGGACAAAGGCAAGGGCAAGCCACACAGTCCACAGTCGACCAAGCGTGCAGCAATCCGGCAAGCGACGATACAGGATTTGATACATCTCGTTGAGAACCAAGTCTAGGTTTGAAAATACCCAATCAAGTGCAGAATTATTTATGGACTTTCATGGCGGCGATATCGGCCGTGGCGATTTCCTAGACTACCGTATATAAAACCCATTAATTAGTCGTTCTTCTTCCTCCTCCGCTTGACTCGCTCGTTGCTCTAGGACTTTCATGGCGGCGCCGGCTACAGTTACAGGATTGAGCGCAAGATGAAGTAAAAGGATTCTTGTAGGCACAGTGACGAAACTCGTACAAATAAAGACATGAATATCGCATTATGAGAGACAAATTATAGTTGGAAGCTACAAACAAGGGGTGGCAAGTTCGTATAACATACTCAGGAGCAGGACGCAACGCAGGCACATCTGCGCGCGCGCGCACACACACAGTAACTTCACTATAGACAACAAGAATGGCACCGACCCAACGAAGTAGTGTCAGATTATTCAGGAGTACGAGGCCCAGCACTAATCGCAGCACAACAACAGACCAATAGCGACAGATGATACGCATGTAGCCATGGATCGATCACATGACAGAGCACGAATTGTCCTCGGTGACGACATTGCAGCCGCCCCACGGGGCGGCCAGACCGGCGGCTGCAGTGGCCAGACCGGTGGTGCCTGGCCGCAGCCACAGCTGGCGTGGCTCGAACAGCTGCACGGTGGCGGCGGCGGCGGCGGAGGAGGAGGAGGAGGAGGCTTCTGGCAGCACTGACACTGCTGGTGAGGTGGGCACTGCCACGGCCAGCTCTGGCACATCCCGGGGCTCGGCAGCGGGTACGGGTAGCACGGCACGAGCTTGTACTCTGTCGTCTTGGGCGGCGCCGGCTTCGGCTTCGGCTCCTCAGGCTTAGGCTCGCAGTGCACAATGACACACTTGTCTGGCTTGGGCTTGCAGTGCTCACAGACACAACACTTGTCTGCAGGCTTGGGATCCTCAGCCTTGGGCTTGCAATAATCCTCTTGCTTTGGTTTGCAAGGAGTGCATGTCTTGGGTGGCGGCGGCATCGGCCAGGCCTCCGCGATGATGATCTCCATGACGATCTTGCCGGCCTTGCACCAGACCTTCTTGCAGAGCTTCTCCGCGTCGAATTTCCCACGCACCACCACCACCTTCTTCTCCTTCTTGTCCTCGAATTCCACCTTCTCGATGCAGAACTCCTCTGCGTCGATCAAAGTAAAAGCAAGATAATGGACCCATTTATTGTTTGTTACAAGTTTAGATCAGAATTCAGCCTCCTAAGCTAGAAGGTGCTGTCTTAATTATGGTTACTTAATTGACCACATGATTGTTTGGTAATTTTCACGTTTCATATTACGGTTAGACGTTGTTTGCTAAAACGTTTTCAGATTCAGATTGATTATGTGGTTTTAGAAGAATCTTGCAAACCTTGTCAGGATTGTTCATATTTTCCTCTGCAAAATTGGGAACCCCCAATGTTGTCTTTCTTTGTTTCATTTGTGAAAATACGCCGTTGCACTACCTTGATAAACTTCAGTAGGGGCTTTGCCCCTCCTGTTCCTCCAAAAAATGATATCAGTCTCTTGGAACACAAGGATTGTTCGTTTGCAGTGCAACTACTCTTTTTTGGTCTTTCCATGAATAAGAATGGATGTGTTAGTTATATATACATCTACAATTGTATCATGGAAGTATTCCCAACTTTATAGTTTACATAGTAAAAATGTACCTTTGAGACAGTCCAGGACCTTGGTGATCTTGGCTCTGCAGCGACAGCATTCCAGGTCCACCGTGATCACCAGTATACCCATCTGCACGCAAACAAACATGTAAAACTAGTATTGACAATTGACGTTTACTCCCGAAGGGGAAAAAAGAAGTGGCATCAGCAGAGCTCCTGCCGTCTCTTCAACTGAAAAAATATGCTTGAACGAAGAGAAACCAGAATTCAAGTGAAAAACTATGTTTGAGCGCTCACCTTTCAAGTTTCAACTACGTGAGTTGCCGATGAGCAAGGCAGGAGTGCCTCTACCGGGGATGGGGCACGGTTATATATAGTACTCCACAATATAACGAAGCAGAGCATGTTGGATTGTCTTATAAGCTGGATAGCTGTTCGAACAGTATTTTTCTCTTACAACAAATTAGCTGGCTTATGTAATCAGCCGAACACCCGGCTTATAATAATTGGTGCTCGTCCTTACAGCACTTGAGAATGAATAGGGAGATACCTTGTATCTACTCTCTGATGAGATGGGGAAAGGGCTGGAGCTGCTGTGCAGTAGGAGAGTTTGGCTGGCTGGCAGGCTGCTCCTCCACGAAATGTCACTTGCTCTCCCTCTCGCGTCATTTTTTTTTTAACGACGCTTTCGAATATGGAATGGTATCTTTCAATTTCAAGAGTTTGTCGTGGGGATACAATACAGCCCCGGGCATCAATTGCGCCGACAACCCAAACAAGCCACGTGTTTCTCTCTTCCATTGGCCAACCTCACCGCTAATAAGCATTTTTTTTTCTAATAACATGACAATGCTTTTTCTACTACATAAATGAAGCACTCTTAACCTGGTTTCCAATTCAAGACAAGTAATCATCTCCTAACAGAGCAAAACAAGTTGAGTAAGGGCCGGGCGGCCTGAGCATTTATTGACCTTCACAAATTTAGCAGAGTACTACGACTGAGATAGCTGTGGTTCTCATCGACATACCCAGATTGACCGTTGATTAGAATTGAACTACCAATGGACGAAGTTGATGGAGCCCTCTTTGCTCCTGCTACAAAGTTTGCGGTTCATAATGGGCAAAAGGCCGGCCAGCTTCTGGCGATCTTGCTGTGCAGCAACCAGCAATCCTTTGCCCCTTCTGACAAAAACTAGCTAGTGTGTGCAGAGGCCAAGGGATAGGAGGGATAGACCAATAACAAGATGGGGTACGAGAGTAATCGAGGAGAGCACAAGGCCGCGCTCGGCGCGGATGGAAGAAGGTGTACTTGCGTCAGTGCCTTCAAGAAGGGCACTGGCGTCCACGGGTGGCACCATTGACGATCGGAGCACCAGGCTCAAACGGCACAATCAGGGATGCAATGACTAATGAATCTTGGATTAGGGACATCTCCCACTCCCTGACCCGGACTGCTAAGCTGACTTTTTCAAGCTGTGGTAACTTGTACAGCACAGAACTACAATCATGAAGACACTGTTGAAGACAAGATAGTCTAGAGTCTAGACTTTGGAGTCTGATGGTAAGCACCACCGAAGTGCAAGTTCTTGCTTTGGCTACAAGATACAACAATTGACAGCAAAGCAGTGACTGAATTTTTTAACACCATGAGAAGGCGGTAGACGCCCTTCTTTTATGCGGGTTGATGAGTGCAAACTGCAAAATGTGGAATCTAGCAAGGGCAAAAGCCCTTCAATCTTAGATGTTTTGCATCTTAGCAAGTAATTTCTTTTGATGTAGTTTCCTTCTTGGCAGCCTCATGAGAAGGTTCCTTTGCGTTTTCGCGCACAGCTGTAATCTGCTTCCATCCATCTTCTTATGAATACATATCGACAATTTCAGATCTTTCAAAACAAAATTCAAGATAATGCAATATCTATTAAATAAAAGAAAACTATATATTAAAAATGATTATCCATTACTACATTTGATGTTCTTTTAAAAATAACGCTATAAAACTTTTCATCGAGGCTAACCTACCATCTTAAAGATTCAGTTATGCACTATTGAAGATTGGGAAAACTTGGTCTGTGGTGGGCAGCCAGCCCCCGCAACTTTGTGCTTAAGGTAGATGATCTCTCACACAGGCTAAAAAAACCATCAAACCCCATGCCCTATCCTCATACAGGGGTCATTACACTGTGAGTGGACCAGTCCTTTTACCTGTGCTTTGGAGAACATGAAATATGCGAGGGAGTTTTTTTACCTCGCTCGAAGAAAAATCCTTGACAAACAAAGAGTGGGTGCGCCATATCTGAATCTCAAACCCGCACCGTGTGGATACCACTGAAAGTGCTACACCAACTGGTCCAACACCTCTTGGCCACCACTGACGATTGGCAACTTGGCTGGCACGGCATTTCATCCGTTGGATCGATCACATCTCGATAATTGCTGTTCCTACAGCACTACTTCGAAGTGAGTAGGGGACCGGATACATATATTGGTCTTTACTACAGCACTAGTAGTTCGGAGTAGGGGACCGGATATATAATATATCTTAGGTATCTACTGTTCTACTGTAGATGACGATTGACGAGATGGAGAAAGGACTGAGCTGCGTAGGAGAGTTTGGTTGCTCCTCAACGACATGTCTAAGCTACGCTCTCCTGTCTATTTGCTCCCATTTCTAAATTTATTATCACTTGTCCATCAACCCGTGCTCCTGCACAAGCTAACTTTGAGATTCATAACAAATAGAAATTTATGTTTAATATGTAATTAGCTAAGAAAAAATTAGTTTATTATAAATCAACTTTCGTTTGAATTTAGAATGACACATGTGCATACAATTGGCGTTAGCCTGATGGAGAGGTTCTGGTGGCATAGCTAATGTGAGTTTTGGGTTGGGTATATTTTCTTTTTTTCTTTTTTGTTTTGTGTCCTAGTATTATGGGTATAACAATGTTAAAGGGTTAGTTCACCTACAAATTAAAACTTAATAACATGATTAAGTATTGAATATTTCGATGCGTGCCTTCAAATGTTAAATTATTGTCTTTCTTTTATGAATTTTTTGAGGTTAATCTGGCAGTGCATACCATTGATTGATGTTTGGCTTGTCATTTGTTGTTTTCAATCTTTTTCTTCATCGATGCCTTTCATCGTTGCAATTAAGTTGTTGTCTTGAACTACTTGACATATCGTCGTTACATCTTTGGAATTAAATGACATGTCTTTATTGTGCCCTTAAGGAGGCAGTAACATTATTATGTTTTTTTTTATCTTGGTCAGATGTTGTTCCGCTTCTTTCAGTTTCATCTTTGAGGTAGATGAGGGCTTATGTTCCCATGTAGCTTGTATTGCTATATATGATCTACATATTTCAATAATTTCATTGATTCAGTAAACAATGTAGTATATAATGGAATAATTAAATTTATAAGAAAGGTGGATAATTGCTAGATTAACTTGTTAATTTTTAGCATCATCGTTCAATAATTAAGATAAGGTAGAAATCTTATCAGTGAAAGGAAGGTTGAATATTAGTTTGTTATAGAGATAAGGGCCGCAGGGTTGCTTTATTTTGATATCTCGTTAATTTGGTTAAAGGTTTTCTTCTCCTGCCAGTGGGCTCCCTGAAGACGATAATATTTAGTTTGGTTCGCATTGATTCAATGTTGCCATAAAAGTTCATGAAGCGTTATGTTTTCTCGTGAGGATGTTGTGTGTGGTCCTAAGCATGAGGCTGGTTTTATATCTTCATCTCGCATCTAACAACTTTCAAAATTTTATGTTCTTCGAGTAACCTAAGTTAACTGAAAGAAGTAATAAGAATTACTACAGAACATCGATTTGAATTCATGGCCACATCCTATGCAATTGTTTTGGAGCCAAACTGTGTTTAAATTGTGATTTAAAGTGTGCATTTAATATTGTAATATTATGTTTTTAGATATTTACATTAAGATTTGGCACGGTAGGTATTTTTCTCTTCTCCCATTGTAAAAATCTTACAAATTTGCTAGCATTCAATAAATATATGAAGTCTTGTTTTGATAGCTAAAAAGTACTGGACGTTTAGACAGCCAGATTAAAGCTTATCCATTATTTTGTCTTGGACGTCAGATTTTTTCAATTTTCTGCTTTACGTGCTGGTACTCATTACCTTGTCTTTCATTGTTGGGTTATAGAATATTTTGTTGTTGCGTTGCAGAATGTTTTGGCCAGCAGTTCCTTTCACTGTTGTATTGCAGAATATTTTGTTTGATATGGACATGATTCCAATCTACATTCAAGCATTTTTATTACGGCTTCCTTTTCAATCAAACTAATTCAGGTCCATATTTATGTATAACATGTTTGCTGATAAGGAAATAAGTTTACATTGATTAGGCATGCAAGAAAGATGATTCAGATGATATTTTACCTTATATTCTCTTTGACTAGCTTTTTCTGTAAAATCAAGCAATTATGCAAGTAAATGACTGATAAATACTATAGGGGAGGATGATGCAACTACTGTATCAAAATTACCTTGATTTTTCTCAGTAGTATCTTTTTTCTTAGTTGTTCCTTTCTCTCTAGCACTTATTCTCGTTGACTCTCCATGGATTCTTGATCAGTATTGTACGATATGTTGGACTGTGCAGACATCAGGAAACCATTTTGACAACTGAATTATGTCAATTTAAGAAAAAAGGAAACACACTAAAAAACACAATGTTAAATCTCAATTCACGTAAGTGCAAATTAGACTTTGGTAACATGTGGAACCAACAAAAATAATTTGTAGCTGTCGAATCCTTTTGCTTTACATAGTCTGTGACGTTATATTAATAAGGGAGGTTGGGCAGCCTAGGAACAGGATGAACCACAAAATACTTTATCGGAGTTGTTGCCTATGGAAGTTAGATTGATAGGCCTGGTTACCTCTGTTGGGATAAACCGTCGACTATGGGAAAGCATGTACCTGTGTTGGGGCAGCACAGGGACAGGATGAACTGCGAAATTTATTCTTCCCCAGAATTGTTGCCGCTAAAACTAAGATTGATAGGGTTGTTACCTTTGTTAGGATAACCGGACACCAGGAAAGAACCATGGAAGAGCACGTACCTATGTTGGAGCCGCAAGGGACAGGATGAGTCGAATTGGTTGTTTACCAGAGTTGTTGTCGATGAAACTGAGAACAACACGCCGGCAGGAAGGACCATGAATTAGAGTCCTAAACATGAATACGCACGCATGATTTAGGTTATTATTTTATTACTTTGTGGTCGTATTTTGAGTTTTAATTTGGTGGGTAATTATGTAGATCCAATGGATATTATTGATTAGACCTACCAATTCGATGGTCATATCTTTCTGATTAATGTAAGATTTTCTAGCATTTATCTTTTTTTTTTCTAGCGCGTCCGGTAAGGATTAATGTGGAGACTTCATTGGGACCTCTAATTAGTAATAGTAAGATAAGATAAGATGATAACTTTCCAATATATGGAACAGGTATCTTTCATCGACAGTTTTAGAGATGGGTACAATCATAGCTGTTTAATATTACTCTCTCCGGATAATATAGGAATTACTGAATTTGCAGGGAAAGGAAAACACCTACTATTTCTCTAATCCTGCTGCATAACTAGATCTCGTTGGTGTGCTACTTTTTTTACTTCTTGTAGTTGTAGTAATGAATATACACATAAAAAGAATAGGAAGGAAAATTATTGCCAAGAAACCACATATATAGCACCTATTTCTGGTCTTGTTTGGAGAGGTGCACTGCTTCAGAAATCGTTTTCGAGACCACGAGGATTTTTCAACCCAAATAAACGACATCACCATCTAGACCCACAATCTTTTACCCTTCACTGAAACCACTATCCAAATCATTAATGTGGATGTCTCACCTACACATTCATCATTGTTTCTTGAATAAATATAAATGGTGTGTACGAAGGTGTCAATGTCTCCCAAACAACATTTTAATTTCTTTTTTTATACTAACATTGTGGTACAACACGACATTTTCATGTAGGTACCAGCGAGGGCGAATGGAACAACGCGACAACGGCAAGAACACTGGCATTGATATTGAAGCCCAATCACCACATGCATTACTGATTTCTTGCCACTAGCTTACTACTACTTCTAGGAAGCAGCGACGATCATTTCCAGATTCCTACATGTGTTTCTATTATTACAACCTCGTTTGGAACACAAGAACATTTCGAGATTCCTTCAGGTAATCAAACCAAAATCTCATCAACATGTCATCCTCGATCTTTTATTGAAAGCATTATTCTCCAAATCAGTTAAACTAGTTTAGGTCCTGTTTGCTTATGCAAGAAAAAAGGAATACGTTGCAGTATTCATTGTCATATATTATTTAGACTGTCCGCACTTATCATCCTCTAAATCTATTTTATATCCATCCTAGTCATCAAAATTCTTTTTGCTCTATACACTTTCTTTTATACTAACTACCAATAGTGAGGTTCACTTATCAATTTATCTAAATATATTCATACTTATGAGATCTTGTTTTAAAGGATTAATTAAAACAAATTTAATGATGTAAATGAAATTTAATTTAGCTTTTTGACTTGTGAGTTATAACATTTTTTTGGAGGATTAAAATAATAATGGGGACTCACCCTCGCATGCATGTGCTGCATGCACTCTCTCTCCTATCTCATCACGTGTCAGTAGCAGCAGCGGGCCTGGGCACATAGCGTATGCACTCTGCCTCTCGCTATCTCTTCAAATCTAGCGGACGGCGGTGCGTAGAGGATGGAATATCGGAGCCCGTTGTAGCTGATTCCGTCCGCCAAAAGCTCCTGCAAGTTTGTTTTGGAGTATGCAGTGCAGATAGTCTTATAAACGAATATAACTTGTGCGTATAAACCTTTGTGTTGAAGTCCTGAACACCATCATCATACAGTGGGTCGGTATGAAGAACAGTAACGGAACGTGGCAATCACTGGCAATTCAAACTCAAGTACCCGACAACCACTTGCGTTATTAAAATGACTTCCTGATGTGCCCTACATCACGAAACAGTGACTACAACAAGGCACCTGAATTTTTTTTGCGCATCTTTGTTTGGAACGAGATAATCATGAATTCCTTATTTTTATTAGCTAGTGATTGAAGGGTTTATCGTACGGTCTGACTGCTCAATATTACATCCTTGCTTTATCATATGTCTAATAAAAACGATGACAAACTATAGAGCTAATGGGCCCAAAAAAGCCCCCAAGGAGGATCTGACCGAGGCTAGTGGAGGGGCGGCATGGAGAGCGCCTGGGAGGGGGCGGCGGCTGCCTTAGCCGCCACCGCCTGTTGCTGCACGTCAGGAGGTGTGGGGCCCACGTGGCCGCCTTCACCGCAAGTTACCTTAATTATTATTATTTAAGGAAGTAAGGATAGGACTGGAAAGTTTGTGTTCGATAAAAACTTTTCTGTTAGAGTCGACTTGGGACTATAAATATTACGATGATGCAATCGGATTGAATTAATAAGTAATTGGACAAAAGTCCTTTATTCCATACTTCCCCACGCTCGCGCTCCCTTTTTCCCTCTCTCTCCTAGCCGCACACCACTGCCCTGCCCTAGCCGCCGCACCGCCGTCAGCCAACGGCGCCGTGCCGCCATCCAGGCGGGCACTGCTACCCCCTCTCCTCCTCCTCTCCTTCCAATCCACTAGCCCCAGTCCACCCTATTCGTTGCGTGTGTTCCAATTGGTATCAGAGATTCAGATCTGAATCACCATGGACATCGACATGACCAACAAGCTCTTCACTGATTTCATGGGATCGGTGCTTAACAAGATCAACAACGTCACTGAGCAACTCAGCGACCTCGACAGTCACCTCTCTTCCTTGGAGATGGGGCAATCTGCCAAACCCACGAGGGACAGCCTCGAACCGACAAAGAAGAACATGCCACCAAGAACAAGATGGTGGATGCTGCCCGCGTTTACATCAAACAGAAGGTAACCAAATCTAACACATCTACTATTAGTAAATTGGCCATTGAATTGGAGAACAAATTGTTGCTCGACGTCAACATCAAACCCAAGGAGGAGCCTACGGCGCCCTCGGCACTAGGCACCTTCTAGGGTCTGGAGATTCGCCCACACAAACTATCTTTTACAACATATGATGGGAAAGATGATCCATTACCATGACTCAATCGGTTTGAACAATTCTTCAAAGGTCAACGCACCCTGGAGGATTAGACATCTCGGTATGCATCTTATTATTTAACTAAAACTGCCATGCCAGTGGTATATGAGGTTTTCATAGAAAATAATGACATGAGCAGGGAATACTTTGCCAAATGTGTTAATGAAAGATTCGGGCCACCGACTCCGTCAGAACCCAGTGGTAGAATTGGCAGCACTCAGAAAAATAGGTTCAGTCAATGACTACACAGAACGCTTTCTGGAGTTGGTCGCTCGTGTGGGGCATTTGGATGAATTACAGCAAGTCAATATATTCACAGCATGCCTGATGGAACCACTCAAACAAATACTGAACTGCTAAATCCGTAGGAAATGGAGATAGCTATGTTGCTTGCGCGTTCCTATGAACATCGTCTAGCATTGATGGCTGATGCTAACAAGTCAACGACTCTGAACAAGGGTGTTTTCCTCCAAAGACGCTCATCGACAACAATGGCAGCTGCAACAACAAGAACTACACCTCTAATTGCTCCCCAAACAGTGGAGACTCCACCAACCCAGTGACCATTCAAGCGATTGACAACAGATGAGATGGGAACTAGAAGCCAAGCGGGTCTCTGTTTCAATTGTGATGAACCATTCTCTCATGGTCATAAATGTAAGATGCTATTTGAAATCACAGTGGTAAATGATTATACAATAGATGACACCTAGGAAAGTATGATGACGATGATTGGTAAACCATATTCAGAGGTGCATGAAGCCTCGCCAATGTATCTAGAAGCAATGATCAATGGAATACGAGTGATAGCATTGGTTGACTTAGGATCGACTCACAACATAGTTGATGTCAATGTGGCACGAGCTATAGGAATCAATGAGCAGCGGATTGACACAACCATCATGGTGGGCAGCGGAAATGAGGTAACATGCCATCAGGTATTCTTTAATGTACCATTAAGGATTGCAAGTGACATTTTCGACATTAATACCTTTTTAATGGATATTGACAACGACATCGATGTTATTTTGGGTGCCCCATGGTCAGCGGGACTTGGAAGAATTACTTAGAATTTCTCAGATCTGCAGCTACGTTATATAAAGGATGGCCACTCTCACACCTTGATAGCTCAGCAGCAGCAACAAACTCAATCAACTATCTAAGCATTGCCAGCTCCTCCACCAATGGTACGTATATATGCCTCCTTCAATGACTGAGAATTCTATGAGCAAATCCAGTAGAGCTCAGCAGCCCCAATGCTCTGGATTTCATTGACAGTGAAGCCCTAATCTTCACAAATATTTGGCACGCCATCAGGCGGCAGCACACTCTTAGAAAAATATATAGTGCCATTCAGGAAGGAGAGCAGGCTGCAACCTGGATAGTGGAGGATGGTCTAATTTTTTATGAAAATTGACTTTATCTTTCGGCAGCATCAACACGGTTACATGATTTAATTCAGGAACTCAGCAAAGGGGGGACGACAACAGATTGAACTATTAGCTCTGGAAATTCTAGGCGTCCAATGGAAGGCACCTCTATGACTATGCCATCACACATTCTTATGGGAAAAATATGGAAACTGAGATGTTTAGTACCGAAATGACAGTAATGTTTGTTGACAATGGTAACCACCTAATTGCTGAGGTTCGAAACATCAACATTGAGCTTAAAATAGATTCATTAACACAAACTTTATCACCAGGGGTATCAGATTTAGGCATGTTTGGAGCCATGGTAGACCTCTTGGCAACACCCCCAGCACATACAGCATTAGCAATTTGGAGAATAATACTAGCACTTATGGATGTGACACCTAATGCGATACCTCACAGCTTTCAGAAACCTCCGCGGGTAATGATTAAACTCAGTTTTAATGCCATGATTCATCCAGCTTTGCTTCTGCCTATACCTGCTACTTTCTACTTTCTCTTTGGATACATTGGCACCCTACAATATTGCTTTGAGTTCAAGAGGAAATTCTCCAAAAACGACAAAGAGGGAACCTACTTTATCAACGGTACAATGAATTGCTTCTTGGAGGAGATGAGAACATAGGCTCTGCCACCAGATGGGACTAACGGTTGGCTTGCACTTCGCTGCGAGGACACGTTGAGCGGAGAAGGGGGGTTTCTGCCACACTGTAATACGAGATTTTGTAATATTTTATACGAGGCATTAATATTTATGCCCGTCTATAAAACTCGTGTTACATTGATTAATGTTTGCATATTAATGGATTTATTCATGGTTAAGCTGGCTCGGTGATGATTACAGGTGTGGCAAAGATACAGGTGCTCTGATGATTAATGCTAATATATCACTAGTAGGAAAATCATTTTTCACGACATTACGGTTTTTTTTATAAGTGGCTCCAATTTTCTTGACGCCTGTACAAAGAAATCAGTGGACCCAGAAAGAGAACCGTCTATACAAATCGATTTGTACAAGCGGATCTCTAAGACATCTGCCTGTACAAATCGACATATTTGTACAGGCGGATCTCTTAGACATCCGCCTGTACAAATCGATATTTGTATAGGTGGATGTCTTAGACAACCGTCTGTACAAATCGACATATTTGTACAGACAGATCTCTTAGACATCCGCCTGTACAAATCGATCTGTACATATGGTTCTCTAAGACATCTGCATGCGTATAAATAATTTTAAATTTATTATTTTGAATTTTTCAAATGACCTGGGATGGAATTTTGACCAAAATGAAAGTTGTAGATCTCAAAAGTTATGAATGTTTGTAGTTTACAAATTTTTATTAAAATCATGAAGGCTCCCAAAATTGCATTTGAATTCCTCAAATTTGAAATCCAAATTTTGCAAATGACCTCGGATGGAGAAACACTCTAAATGAAAGTTGTAGATCTCGAAAAGTTATGAAACTTTGTAGTTCACCACTTTTTTATTTGAATTCATGTAGACCCTCAAATATTCAATTTTCCGTCGGATTTGTATAATATGTGGGGAACAAAAATGACAACTAGACACAAGTGACATGTGAGTGGAGTGGTAGAGGGGGGGTACGCCATGAACCCGAGGTCGGGGTTCAAACCCCACGGCGTAAGCGATTTTTTTCTGTGAAAAAATGCGCGACTTAGTCAACCGCCTTGTGTAAAAATGTGGGGAACAAAAATGACAACTAGACACAAGTGCCTCTCCCCGATTTCAAAAATATTTTTTGCCTTTTTAAAAATATTTTTTTGCTATTTTTTCAGATTTTCTGGACAATGATTTTTTTCCGTTGACTTAGTCAGTCACCTTGTGTAAATATATATTTACACAGGCGGCCGACTAAGTCAACCGCTAATATCGAATTTTCACGGTGGCTCACAATCCACCATCCGCATCGTGGTCGATTTGTACTGATCCCCGGTGCAGTGTGGTGGACTATGCCGCCTGTGAAAATGCTTCTAGCACCGTCTGTAAAAATATTTTTTATACTAGTGTATGATGATAAATGTTTGAGACTTTCTTTTGTATAATCTGGTGGCAGTCATCGTTGGACCAATACATGGGCCCACTAAGACTAAAAGGCTTTGCCATGGTCATGGGTTTTAATTGAGCCTATAAAAAGAAGGAAGAACACGATGACCTGTACAAATCAGCTAGTCTAATATGCATCTTGTCATGCCATGGACAAGTTAAAAGTGCTTATGATCATATTAGTTTCCTTCCTATGGGATACACATGTACGTTTGTTTTGGCCCAAAGAATGATAACGACATGGCCCAACTCATCTAGTACACGCTGCTTAGCCCAGTCCAGTATATACATGTACGTACAAGATACGTAGACGTATAAACGTGTAACGTCGTATCTCCAATCCGTTGCACGAAGGGATCTCGGAAGGATAGGCGCGGCTTGCTCGGTCTTCCCCAATTCTCGGCCACGACGCGAGAAGACCTCCCCACGACGAGGGGTGGAGCAGGCGCGCTCGCCTTGGATAGTTGGATTCCTCGGTCATGACTCCAACGAGCTCCCTTCGTCTCGTGTATAAAAGCGAAGGCAGTTCTCTCTTGCCGGGGACCGATCAATACAACACCACCGCTGTCCGGCTGCTGCGCACACACATTGCCACCGCCGCTCATGCTTAGTAACGCATTCATGTATGTTATTCTTCTACATGAGGGGAGATCAATCCCCTCATGTAGAAGAATATACAGCTCTTCACCTCGCGTCCATCCTCGACGCACGGCTGCACCGCGCCGGAGGAAGTCGACGTCGCACCCCGGAGATCAATCCTGAATTCCTGATGGCGGGTTCGAATGGTGAGAATCCCTGTTATTGGGTTCTTTTCTTTTGCTAGGTATCTTGTTGGCCGGCTGATGGATGGAGGCGAGAGAGAGAGAGAGAGTTGAAGGTGTCTGATCATGGCGTTTCAGCAGTAGTAGGAGGCTGGCGAGGACGCGAGGTGCTAGTTGCAGTTGTGGAGGAAGGGAAGGCTGTAGTATAGATTCAGGTGCAGTGGAGGTTGAGTAACATGGCTGTTGTAGAGCGATGGATGTAGTAGTGTAGGTTCAGGTGGGGAGAAGCATTGGCAGGGTGTACCACGTGAGGTGTTGGTGATTTTAGAAGCTACTGATGTTGCCTTCGATGCCGGTTGTTGAGAAGTAGCAGTTTAGGCAGTAGCGAATCATGGCGAGGCCATGGGGAGTCGCAGGTGATGTTGATATTCAGAGGGTTTGATTGAAGAAGCCTTGTCACAGATGGAGTAGTATAGATAGTTTTGGTGCTGCAGATTAGAGAGCAATTTACCAGGGGAGAAGAGGTTGCAATTTCAGAGAAGTGTGTTGAGAGTTCATTTGTCAGTGAAATTAGATTGAGCAGAGGAGAAAGGGAGTCTGAATTTTGATGGCAAGTAGTAGTGTCAGAGCTGCAATTTAGAAAGAAGAGAGATGCAAAATTAGTACAGGATGCGGCAAATAATCAAGGCAGTGATGGAGTAGAGCTGTGTGTACTGAGAGAAGCAAGCAAAGTCTGAAATTTATGAGATACAGGTGCTGCAATCAGAAAGGAAAGGTGATAGACTGCAGTAGATACAGCAAGGCAGTGGAGTGAAAATCCATGAAAGATGAGTGGTGAGAAGATTTCAAGAGCTAGTAGAGGGGCATTTGATTTGTTGGCAGGCATTATGTTGAGTAATAGTAAGCAAACCTGAAAGATTAGAGAGTCGGAGATTTGGGGCAGTATTATACATGTAAATGGAGCTGTGGGTTATAGTGTGTGCAGCGGCGAGCCGAAGAGTAGTGCTGATGAACGCAGTATGTTCAGCAGAGAGATTAATCCATGTAGTAGGCAGTGCAGGCACCTGAGGAGCAGAGTTGTTCAGTTTTGACACTTACAGTGCATGAACTTGATTTGATTAGTTCAGTCACACAAATTCTTCGGTCCAAAAGATGATAACTGAGAAGTCCAGCAAAGGGTGGAAATATTTGTTCAGTAATATAGAAGCAAGCAGTAAAATGTCATGGCAGCTGCAGTTTAGAGTTCACTACAGAGATGCAATGCAATGTTGTTATGAATGTAATGAGTAGAGCTGGGCTATAATCCACCGTTAGAAGCAGCAAGACGTGGACACTGATGGTGTTCAGTTATGTAAATTTTCAGTAGACAAGTTGCAGTACATTGTCAGTGTGCGTTGTGTCATAAACAAGCAAGATGTAATATATGAGTAGTTAGCATTAGTTAGCATGTGCTGTGAAGTGTCAATTGCCGGGAACACCAATAAATAGATATCCTGTAGTGTGTAACTCTCTCAGAATGTTTTAAGTGCTAAATATTAGTGAGTGGTGAGCGGCCCGTTGTGAGCGTGGCCCTTTGATTGTTGAGTTGACTTCATGTTTAAGAGAAGTGCATTTGCAGTATGTTGACCATGTAAATCAGCTGAGTTACAACTGTGTTCTCCGTGGTTGTTGTACCTATGCACAAAAGTTCAAATTGTGTCGCTATTGCCTATTAATCGACCAGCCAGCAGAACCTGGGTTAGCAAATTGATCTGTCCATGTACGTGCCAGTAGTTTATGGCTGGAACCTGTCAACGTGATTAAGATATGCATCATGGTGACTGAGCTGCTATAGTCTCCGTATGTATGCACAATTAAATTGGAAATTAGCCGATGTGTTGGTGCGTTTGCAGTGAAGTCATGATTAAATACAATTACAATCTCGCTCCGCGACTAACGAGGCCAGAGGCGATCAGCCCTGACCGACGAGGCTGGGATCTGCATGTTCGTGATCGACGAGGCCGAGCACTTTCACAGACTCCACTACAAAACTCCGTGACCGACGAGACCAGATAGCAAACGCCGCTAACCGACGAAGCTGTGGCAAATTTTATTGTATTTATATTCCATAATTGTTCATGCGTATTTGGAGACAACAACACTCAATATCCAGAGACACGACCATCATCACGGCTTAATCGGAGGTCTTCCATAGAAGTTAGTCTATAGATGTAATTAAATGGATTGTCTCACGAGACCCCGGGAACCAAGAGCTACACAGTCACTGATTTCGTCAGATGTATTAGTTAGGTGTAATATGATGTAAAATCACAAGGGAACTTGTACTCTGTAATTCTGTAAAGGATTAATACAATGAAGAGTTCCCTACTTATTTGTGTGTTTATTGTTCATTTTTATATACTTATATGTATACTGGCATGCCCACGCTTTAGTAAACCCAAGCCGTAAGTGACGGCACCATTAAGAAGCGTTTTTCCACGCGAAACACACACGTCCAATAAAGATGGTGATAATTTATAGAGTTAACGGGCCAAAAGAGGCCCTAAGGAGGATCTAACCGAGGCTAGTGGGCCCTATGGCCCACCCTAGGATGGGTGGTGTTGGGAGCGCTTGGGAGGGGGCGGCTGCTGCCCTAGCCGCCGCCACCGCCGCTTCTTTGCCGCTCCCAGGAGGTGTGGGGCCTGCTTGCGCCGCCTTCCGCCATCACCGCCGTCGTTCGCCGCAAGTTACCTTAATTATTGTTATTTACGAAAGTAAGGATAGAACTGAAAAGTTCATGTTCAATAAGGACTTTTCTGTTAGGTTCCACTTGGGACTAAATATTAGGAGGATGTAATTGAATTGAATTAAGAAGTAATTGGACGAATGTCCTTTATTCCATACTCCCCCGCGCTCGCGCTTCCTTCCTCCCTCTCCCTCCTAGCCGCAGCCGCCGCCCTGCCCTAGCCGCCGCACCGCTGCCGCCCAGACGGGCGCCACCACCCTCTCTCCTCCTCCGCTCCTCCCAATCCACTAGCCCTAATCTCTCCTACCGGCTGCGTGTATTACATGCTCGCTAGAAATATTAAAGCCTAACCCATCCATCCCGTTACTGAATTTTTTAATAGCACAAAAGATATATTTATGATGCAAATTTGTGGGGGAACACGCTGGAAACCTGGCAATTGCAAATTTAAGAACGGAAAAGAAAAGCCCTCGGTGACCACATAGCGCCAGGTGGCCTTGTGTGTGGCATGCACACGTAGCAATCACCGTAGTAATTTAACCAAAAAAAACCTCAGGTCTTGTGATCCTTTTGGGGGGCCTGAGATCTCCAGCGTGTTCGCACCATCCGATCCGAATCAACGAAGCTCATGTGATCCTGCCTCATACAGTGATACTAGGAAACATGAATTCGAAGCGTACTCCTTCCATTTCAAATTATGTCACTTTAACTTTTTTTGTTACATCTGTTTTTGCTATATATCAGAATATATGAGTAACCGGTGTTATCTATTGTGCCAAGATTCAATAATTTAATAATTAGTACTTCCTCTGTTCTATATTATCATTCGTTTAAACTTGTTTAGCTTTTACCAACAAATTAAATCAGTAGAAAAAAGTAACCACACACCAAATTAGTATTTGCTATTGTTGGTTGCTTTTTAATTCCTCCTGTGAGTTGACTCTAAGAGTTTCATCTTGATGTACTTGAAGTTCTAGATGCACGGAAGGAAAGGAATATTTTAGACAAAACCTAAGGAAGCAAAAAAAAATTTTTCATGACTATAATTGGTTGGTGGTTGTGTTTAGTCACAAACTACGATGGTTCTAGAGATTCCTAAATAGGACCCTAAATACATGTGGATGTTCCAACGAAATCTATTGAAGCTCAACACTTGTCAAGAGTTAAAAGAGAATTCTCATGTTTAGCCTATTGAACGAACCCCCCCCCCCCCCCACAGTAAATCCCTACCCACACACAAAAATCTCTTGGCAGATGTTGATGATGCTGTAAAGTCTACGCCTTCTTATTTAGCAAAAAGTAGCTTCACCAAATCATAGCAGGGACTTCCATTGATAACAAGCTATAATACCTCAGTTGCAAAAAAATGAGAACATATCAGGGCCAAGTGGATCTCTTTGATGAACAACTCTTTTACATTTGATTTGTTCTGTTGGAGGCCATTCAAAATAAGTGCTGTTCAAAATTAATTTCATCTAAGTTAGTATAAGAGATGATCGGTCAACTAACTCCCTTTACTCATGTATTAATGGTTTAAGCCCAATCACATGTATACCTACCATTAACGTTTATTATCATCCCAACCACCATGTTCGAAATACGGTAAGCAAAATAGCTCCTCACTGTTCTGGGAGGAATACCTATGTCATTAGCTTTAACTCACAATCTGTCCAAGAATTTTAGAATACCGTATATATAAGAATGGGGGACGATGTATATGTAAAGTGTCCGTCCTGTGTCATCAGAATGATAACTTCCATTTTTTCTCTTTTGTCGGTGATGACAGAAAACCAAACAAATCAGCACCAACTTGAATTATGGATGGTTTTTTTTGTCGGGCCTTAAATAACTTGGCAGGACGGACCTACCTACAACGGCAAATCCAGACTAGATGATTATCAGGGTCATGTTTGTAAATAGATGGGATCATTAGGAATTTTTAGCACTATTTGCACTAATTTTCCACTAAAATTTCAAAATCCATCGGGGTCGGCGGACCCCGGTGAGGCGGACCCCGGTGACAAGCTGTAGATCCGCCCCTGCTACCTAGTGACAAAAAACATAAATTTATTCTTTTTCACTCTTCTACAACAACACAACGACACACATACGAGTCACAATTGCAACTGATGAATGATGACTGGACAAAGCAGCTGTGGATCCTGGTACGAAGAAACTAACCCATGTCAATCTGATCTTTTTTGTTTGTTTGTTTTTGAGAGACGTTTCATTGATGTCACGGGCCAGCACATGCATCACATTGCGTAGGAATGGCATGTAGGGTCATGAGGTTGCGGCCTTGCAGTTGCAGCAACCCGCGGCCGTGTCCGCCTGCAGCAGCAGTTTGCAATTACATGAAACTGCAGGCGCCGTCGTCAGGTGGTAGGTTCTCCGCGCACGACCCACGGTTAGCCGCGGCACTGGCACGGCGTCCATGTTGGACACTTGCACACCGGTGGCGGCGGACATGGCCTTGGTAGTGTCGGACATGGCGGCGACGGCGGCCTGCAGGAGTGACAGTGGCAGGAGGGCGGCGTAGCACAACTGGTTGGGCACGTTGGCTGCGGGTTTGTTTCCACATGCTACTAGGTCTAAGGCGGATGATGTAATTGCTTGCTTCAAGACTGAAGAATCAACTTCAATTTGGATACGAGAAATGCAGTTCAGTTGCTGACAAAAGAGCTTTGTTATAGGCCACGGTTTCTATCATTAGTATTTCAGGTACCACTGCAAGGTGCCCTGCTAAAACATCTCCAAGATGATCTCTAATGGTGAAACCCCACCCACCACTCAATGTCTCCTTAAAAGCACCATCAGTATTTAAGTTTGCCCGGCGGTGGAGCCGTCCAGAACTGCTGTCCTCTAATTTCCACACCTGAGTTCACTTGCAGTTTTTCAAACCCAAGATCACTCATTAGATTCAAAACTGCATATGTGATTTCATCTCTTGATAGCCCACCCTTTCCTTTGTTCAATTTATTTCGGACACTCCACCACTTCCAAAGTAGAATCGCAATTTTTAAACTGCGAACACAAGGTTCATACTTGTGGTTCACTTGTGATGATGAGTGATTGATTCAACTACTAGCATCTCGGATGGGGTGCTACTGACGGTGGTGAAAACCACGAGTTCCACATGTACCTTGACTTGTGCTGTGCTAGTGTCGAGCATGGTGGCGGTGGCCGATGGTGAGGTGAAGGTCAAGTGATGGCGGGCCACGCCGAATGGACCGGGAGCGGTGAAAGGGCGGACGCATCGAGACTTGGACCGAGGGACCCGGAATCGCCGGACGGGATCGCATTGCGGGCACTTGGCTTCGACAAGTGTAAGGACATGGGCCGGTTTGTTGGTTTGGGCCTCAAAACCAAAGGAGGCGGGTTTCAGTGGTTTGGGCCTCAAAACCACCCGGCGGGTTTCTGGGTTTCGCACAAAACCCTAGCGGGGGTCCCGAGGCAGACGGACGGCACGTGGCGGCATCGGGGAGGTCGCGTCAAGGCGAAGCTACCGGTGAGAAGGCGCGGTGGCCGTCAAATCAAAGACTACGACGAGTCGGTTCGAGTTGGACCGTAATGTCTCTAGGGCTAGGCGGTTTGCTCAGAGTTGTAACCAAGGGCAAAACTGAAAAATGAAATAAGCCCGGTCGATAAGTAAGGTGGAGGGAACCCCATCTCCCTCACCTCTCCCATTTTTCGTTTTTCCTTTTGTCTCACTGTGTTTCCTCTTTCCCCCATTTTTGTTTGTGCACGTGATCTGAAAATCCCGGAGGTAGAGCTTGATTGGCGCAATGATTTCTTGGGAATAGCTTACCTACTCCGTGGTGATTGCCTGTGCAAGTTTTGGGGCTGAGTCGTAGTGATTTGGTTGGATTTCTGTTCAATTTTTGGGCCGCTGCTTTTTCTGTTTTTGGCGTCAGTCATTTTCTCCTCTGTTCTTCTTATGCTGACACTAGGGAGCGCGTGACTGTGTGGAGCTGCATATGGCGACCCTGCTGTTTCCGTCTATGAGCTCACTCATCGAGGTCGAGTTTTGAGCAGGTTGCTTATGGATTCAGTAGGGGCTCTTTTGATCCCGTTGGTTTCCTGTTGCTTGCCCTCTTCCTATTCTTCGTTGTGCATGCACCAAACCTGAGAACTGTAGGCTACCGGTGCTTTGGGAAGCAGCGTTGAGTGCTCTGGATAGCTTCCCAGCAGCTGCGTCAGATATTGCCGGTCGGTGCCTTCGCCACTCTTATCTGATTCTTCTTCTGATTTCGTGCGGTGCAGACCCCGCTGTTCATCTCTATTCGTCTTTGCAGTCTTGCTGTCGGTCGTGAGGGTGTGCTAGATAGTGGATCCTGCAACTAAAGCAACGTGTCTAGCAGAGCAGCTCGTACTCAGATTGGTTGAATGGTAAGAGCAGCAGCTTGGTAAATTCTTTTGGTGCCGTCATTTTCAAGCAGCAGTATTTTCCTTCCATGCTTAGTTTTGATTGGTCACTACCTTGCTTCTTGCATCCGTGAAGCACCAGAACAATTATTGAGTAATTATTGGACTACTAAATGGCTCTACTCAATTGACTTAGAATTCATTGTTGAGAGCTTGCTTGTCTTCTGATTGGTGGTAGTCGATTTTGATCGTGTGCATATTTGTGGTTTCGTGCGAGTAGCACCTGCAGTCTTGGTGTTTGATTGTTCGATAGTTTTTCTTGTGTGCGTGTAGGTTCGCTCTCCCGAAATTTCAGTACAGTTCCTAAAAAATTTCGCCCCATGTTTTACATTAGCTGTTGTGTGACCGTTTGACATCAGATTTGTGTCGGTTTGATTTGTGGTGTCCCGCTTTGTGTTTCTAGTGAACATCCACCCTCTCTAAAAAGGTCGTGGACATCACGCCTTTTGCGTTTTGTGTTTGGCGGTGAATTTGGGACAATGGCGAAATATTTTTTGCGAGAAATTTTACGGCTCCCATTCACCCCCCCCTCGTCGCCGTTTTCGGTCCTTCAATTGGTATCGAGTTGGTTAAGGGTCATTCCACCTTAATCGGTTCGTGATCCGCTAGAAGGCGACATAGAGCGCGGTTGAGGAAAACCGCCGCATTTCAATGGGATCAACTACCCATCTTGGAAGATTCGGATGTGCCGCCTATCTCCGAGTATCAATGTGAGGGTGTGGGAAATGCGTGAGAATGCCGATTCACGTTATCCTCCCCGCTCGTGTTGGCCACGAGCAAATGGAACAACACGATGCAAACAACAAGGCACGTAATGCCCTCTTCTCGAGTCTTTTCGAGTCTGAGTTTGAGCGTGTCGGACATTTAGCTACTGCTAGGGAGATCCGGTGAAGCTACAAAGCTATCACGAGGGACTCCCCAAATTAAGACTAGACTCTTTGACACATACAAGCAGGAGTATGAGAGTTTCCGGCAGCTTGATGGCGAGACCATCGATTCTATGTTCTCACGCTTTCAGACCATTGTCAACAAGATGTGTGCGAACAAGCCAAACTTGCCCTATGACGATCATGAGAGAGTTTTGAAGTTGTTACATGCTCTTGATCGGAGGGTTTGGGATTCGAAGGTGCAAGCTCTTCTCGAGTCACAGAACTACGAGACTCTCACCGTGGACGAGCTCTTCAGCAAACTAAAGTCCAGTGAGATTGACCATCAGATGCAAGCCAAGCTTCACAACCCCTCTGCTCCGACTATGGCGCTGGTGTCAGGTAACGGTGTCTCTAGTTCTTCTGCTAACCCCTCCTCTGCGATGTTTGCCTTGTCTTCCTTGATCATAGTGACAGAGGAGTAATTGGACGTGCTTGGAGACGATGAGGCGGCTCGTCATCGGCCGGTTCTCGCGGTTCCCGACAACAACCGCTTGAATCGCCGGCGGGGTGGACCGAAGGATGGATGCTATGGATGTGGCGACCCCGACCACTTCGTCGCCAACTGCCCCAAGCGGAACAAGCACTCCTTCGGCAAGTCCACTTCAGACAAGCACAAGGAGAAGCGCGACTACATCTCCGGCAAGCACAAGTCCAAGGGAGGCTTTGACAAGGGGACGATGAAGCGCAAGTTCGTGAAGAAGTTCAAGGCAAAAGAGCGCGCCTTCCTCGCCTCCCTCAGCGACCTCGACTCCAACGACGAGCATGCTTCCTCCTCTTCGAGCGACGATGAGTTCGAGAGGAAGGTCGAGGACAAGCTGAACGGACTCTGCTTCTTCGCCGACTCCACCCACGGAGGCTTCTGCACCATGGCTCTTGGTGATGAGGTGGAGGGCGGCGATGGCGATGCTCCCGGCGACGACGATGACACATCTAAGATATCACCTTCCGTCGATGCTCTTGTTGCTGAGGTTGAAGATTTGACTGCTACTTTGCTTAGTCAGGATAAGTTGCTTAAGCGTGCTGCTAGTGATAGAAAAGAGTACAAAGCTAAGCTAGAAGTAGCGCTTAAGGAGCTTGAGCAAGTTAAGAACACTCCCATAGTGACTGATGAGTCTGAGTGTGAGTTTTTGTAGCGTCTACATGGCTAACCTTGCTAGTCTACAGTCTAAGTATGCTGAGTTGGTTGATGAGTTTGATAGTGTGCGTGCTTCACCTATCTTGTTGGGTACGTGCAAGTCTTGCTCGGACTTGCAATCTGAGTTGGCAGAGAAGAATGCCAAACTTGCCTCGCTTGAGAAGGCCAACTCAGATAGCACTAGTGTGGCTAAGTGTACTCTTTGTGAGGGTTTGGAGCTGGAGATCGCCAATTGCCGGTATGACAAGGTGCGTACCAAGGAGGAAAACACATACCTTCGGACCATCTTGAGTTGGGTGTCTTGCAGTGAGCCGCAACTTGGCATGATGGTCAACCAATTCAGGAGGGGAATTGGTGGACCGGGATTAGGCTTTGCATTAGGTGGGAAGGGTGATGATCTTTATGGCAAAGTTGGAGAGTTTAGTGGTGTGCCTCCAAGTGAACATCTCTGAGGATCCCCTTCCTAAAGGCAAGCAACCACTAAGAGTGAACCACACCCAAATGAGTGTGAGCCAACCACCTAAGAGAGAGGTGAGGTATCATTGTGAGTATTGTCATAGAGATGGTCACTTGGTTGAGTTTTGCTTTAGGAGGAAGAGAGATGAGAGGCGTGAGTATGAGTTGAACAATCGGGACACGTACCACCCTCCCCATGGTGTACTTGTACCGCCTGTTCAGAGGCGCATTGCTAGGCCTCGAGGTGCAATTCCTCAAGGTGCTAGGCCTCAGGTTGCGAGACCACGTGGTGGTCGTGCACGGCGAGGTTCGGGTCGTGGTCAATATGACTATGAACCTCGTGGCGGTGTTTTTGTGTCCCACACCTCTAGCGGACCACGTTTTCCCTCTCGTGATGATCGCTTTCCTCAAATGGGACATGACATGTTTGATGTTTTTCCTAACACTTTTGCAGGGCAAATGTCACATCACTGGTATCCTTCTCAGTTTACTAACCCCAGTGGTGTGCCGTTTGCTCATCCTATGTCTTTCTATTGATGCAGGACGGAGGCTTGGAGAACACATGGCTCATTGATTTCGGATGTTCGCGCCACATGACCGGAGGTTCAAAATAGTTCTCCAGCCTTGACCCCATGCAACACAAGGAGTACATCACATTTGGGGATAATAGCAAAGATAAAGTGGTCTCTCGTGGAACCATTCAGGTTAACGAGAGCTTTGTTCTCAAGGATGTTGCTTTGGTCTTAAACTTGCATTTCAATTTGCTCTCTATTTCGTAACTCCTTGAGGATGGCTTTGAAGTGCGCTTTAAATATGGCTTTTCTCGAGTTCTTGACTCTCAGGGAGATCTTGTTTGTCGGTGCGTCCCATTTGGCCGTGTCTTTTGAGCTGATTTTTCTCACTCTTTTGGCTCTTCCCATTTGTTTGGTGGCGGATCCTCTTCTCGAGCTTTGGAAGTGGCATAGGAGACTTGGTCATTTGAGCTTTGACCTTCTTGCTAGGTTGAGCTCACTTGGCTTAATCCAAGGATTACCCAAGTTAAAATTTGAGAAGGATCTTGTTTGCCACCCTTGTCGTCATGGGAAGATGGTAGCCACTTCTCACCCACCTGTGAACCAAATTATGACCAAGGAACCCTGCGACTTCACATAGACACAGTTGGTCCAGCTCGGGTTCGGTCAGAAGTTGGGAAGTGGTATGTGCTAGTGATTGTGGATGACTTTTCGAGATACTCTTGGGTGTTTTTCATGGAGAGTAAGGATGAGGCTTTTTCACATGCTCATGATTTGATTCTTCAGTTGAGAAATGAGTTCCCTAAGAATGCCATGAGAGCTATCAGTAGTGACAATGGCATAGAATTCAAGAACACCCATTTTGAAACCTTATGCAAGTCTTTGGGTCTTGAGCACTAGTTTTTCTCACCTTATGTTCTGCAACAAAATGGCATTGTTGAGCGCAAGAATCGGACCCTTGTTGAGATGGACAGGACGATGCTCGATGAGCATAGGACTCCTAGGAGATTTTGGGCCGAAGCAATCTGTAACGTCCCGCCTCCTCGAGGCCGGGCCCACTTACATCTGACAGCTTTAATAGGACCAATACTACCCTCACAGACCAACACCAGTCTTTTCTGCGCACTTTGTCCTCACTCACGCGCACCCGGGAATGAATTTCCGGTCGGTCACCCATCCTGAAATTGCTCCAGGCTAAGCACGCTTAACCCTGGAGTTCTTTCGAGATGAGCTTCCGAAAAAGAAGTTACAACTTATTGGTACGAGTATCATATTAATCCTATTAAGCCCTGGACCGAGGTGTTACATCCTCACCCCCTTAAGCGATCGAGGTCCTCGTCGATTACCCCCAGGCCAGGAACCTCCTCCCTTGGCCACGTCCGTGTGTCCAGTGCCAGCGCATGTGCCATGTTGTGTGACCACAATGGATCCACACCAGCCATGCGCATCATGCTCTAGCAAGAATCACGACACACACGCCCGTGAAACCGCGAGAGTCGGCTCGATACCATTTGTAACGTCCCCGCCTCCTCGAGGCCGGGTCCACTTACATCGGCGGTTTTAATAGGACCAATACTACCCTCACGGACCAACACCCGGTCTTTTACAAGCGCACTTTATCCTCACTCATGCGCACCCGGGAACAAATTCCCGGTCGGTCACCCATCCTAAAATTGCTCCAGGCTAAGCACGCTTAACCCTGGAGTTCTTTCGAGATGAGCTTCCGGAAAAGAAGTTACAACTTATTGGTACGAGTATCATATTAATCCTACTAAGCCCTGGACCGGGTGTCACACAATCAACACTGCTTGCCATGTTTCTAATCGCATCTTTCTCCGTGCTTTCACAAAAAAAACTTCTTATGAGTTGCGATTTGGGAGGCTACCCAAGGTGAGTCATTTCAGGGTGTTTGGGTGTAAGTGCTTCATCTTGAAACAAGGTAATTTGGACAAGTTTGAGTCCAGATCCTCCGACGGTATCTTTCTTGGTTATGCTTTGCATTCTAGAGCTTATCGAGTACTTAATCTTGAAACCAACCGTATTGTGGAGACCTGCGAGGTCACTTTCGATGAGACTATGCCTTGTACAACCCCTGTCCTTGAGTGTGCAGGTGATGAAGAGCTTGGAGAAAGCATTTTTGTGGAGGAGGAGCAGGACGATGCCGATTGGGGTGATCCCGAGCCGACTCCACCGGCTGCCCCTATCGAACCTGCGACGACTACTTCAGCTCACGGTCCAGATCCCTCTACTTCCACTTCTTGGGGACCGTTGGAGTAGCTTCCTCAGCCTACACCGGCTGCACCTGAGGAGGCACCAGCTGCTGTTGAGGGGGAGGTGACTTCTTCCAGAGAGGCACCTCGACACATTCGGCGTCGCCACCCCGCTCAGACGATGATTGGCGATATTGACCAGCGAGTCACGCGGTCCAGCTCATATCACATCTCTCACTTCGCTCATTCTGCATTTGTTGCTTCCTTTGAGCCCCGAGATGTTGGACACGCACTTTCTGATCCTAATTGGGTTAATGCCATGCATGAAGAGTTAGAGAACTTTGATAGGAATCAAGTCTGGGTCTTAGTTTCTCCACCTCTAGAGTGTCATCCCATAGGTACAAAGTGGGTGTTTAAGAACAAGCGAGTGAAGATGGGGTGGTTGTTAGGAATAAGCCTAGACTTGTTGCTCGGGGTATTGCCGAAAAAGGGGGATAGGCTTTGAGAAAACCTTCGCTCCCCGTGGCTCGCTTAGAGGCTATCCGCATTCTGTTAGTGTTCGGCTGGCTTGCTAAGGGCTTTAAGTTGTTTCGGATGGATGTCAAGAGCGCTTTTTCTGAATGGGTACATAGAGGAGGAAGTGTATGTTAGGCAACCCTCGGGCTTTGAAAATCCCAAGTATCCTAACCATGTCTTCAAGTTGCACAAAAAGCTTTATATGGTCTTAAGCAAGCCCCTAGAGTGTGGTATGATACGCTGAAAACCTTTTTGCTTAAGAAGGGGTTTAGGATAGGATCGAGTAGATAAGACCTTGTTTCTCCTTAAGCAAGACAGTGACCTTCTCTTGGTTTAGATTTACATGGATGATATTATCTTTGGTGGCTCTTCTCACGCTTTGAATGCCAAGTTTGCAGAGTTTATGAGCAGGGAGTTTGAGATGAGCTTGATGGGTGAGTTGACTTTCTTCCTCAGCCTTCAAATCAAGCAAACGCGGGATGGGACATTCGTGCATCAAGGAAAGTACACAAAGGATGTCCTGAAGAAGTTTGACATGGGTGAGGCCAAGCCTCTTTCGACACCCATGTCGACTACGACGGCCCTCGACGCCGACGAGGATGGAGAAGCGATCGATCGGAAGAGTACCGGAGTATGATCGGATCGTTGCTTTGTACCTGATGGCGACAAGACCCGACATACGGTTTCTTTGTATGCCTCTGCAAGACGCTTTTCGGGCTTCCCCCCACGCACATCACACCGTCAAGCGGTGAAGCGCATCATGAGGTACCTCCGGTTTACCCCCGAGTTTGGACTTTGGTATTACGCTTCTTCCTCGCTCTCTCTTTGCGGTTATTCGGATGCCGATTTTGCTTGGTTGCCGCTTAAATAGGAAGTCCACGTCGGGGACTTTTCAGTTTTAAGGGTCATCTCTTGTGTCTTGGTCGTCCCGCAAGCAGTCTAGCGTTGCACAATCCACCACAGAAGCTAAGTATGTTGCTGCTGCCGCTTGTTGTTCCCAGCTGCTTTGGATGATAGCCACCCTACGTGATTTTGGTCTTGAGTTCTCTAGAGTGTCCTTATTGTGTGATAGTACTAGTGCCATCGGTGTTGCTAAGAACCCAGTACTTCACTCCAAGACCAAGCACATAGATGTTCGCTTTCACTTTCTCAGTGATCACCAAGAGAAAGGCGACATTGAGTTGCATCATGTAGCCACCCAGGATCAGCTTGCAGATCTTCTCACTAAGCCTCTCGATCAAACGACTTTTGCTCGCTTGCGAGGAGAACTGGGTGTGTGTTTTCCTTTTTAGAGGAGGGAAGCACTTTATTTGTTGTACACTAGTTTCAACTTCTTTTGTAGTCTAGATTTTGATTTGTCTTTATATGATAGTGCATTTGCATTGCATTATGTGATATATTTGTATTTTGAGCTTCATGTATATAACACTTAGAATGAAACTATACTCTTGTTAGTATGCCATGTGAGTACTTTGTGGTGCTTGTCGAAACAGGCTCTCATTGATCATCTGCTACATATTATGAGTTGAGCATGATTTTCTAATGTGAACTTGTTTAAACTTGCTGAAATTGAAAATGTTCACCACCTAAGATGGTAACTTGCATGTGTAGAATGTTGAGATTCCTTTATGCTATATTGTGCATGCTTGGTTATTATGTCTCATGCTTTGAGTCCCACACTTGCTTAGATACTTTACTTGTGCTAAAATCTGAAATCTAAGTAAGTTGAATGAAAAAGATCGAGATGGGTCCGTATTGTCCCACATCAAGGTATTGAGATTGCTTCCAATTGCACATTTGGATGAACTTGAGCCTTGTAGTGGATGACCAAAAACCATTGTTTTGAGCTTCGATTGTCTTTTGACATAGGCTCCGCTTGGTTGAAAAGTTAGGCTTGACAATACGGATAACCTCTCGTACACACATGCTTAACTAATACTTGTAATTTGCTGCCAACTCTGAAAATCTGATAAAATTGACAAGTTTGAGTTCTTTGACATGATGTGTGACCATGGTTTGGGGTAGTTCACCTCGTTTACACATGACTAGCACTAGGTTGATCTCCAGCTTGCATTTGCTAAGAGCTATCTTTTGTGGTGAACCCCTTTCTGAAGAACTTAAAATCTGCTCAAAACTGCTTACACTTTATATTTCGTATCATTTAATCAGTTTGAGCATATGCTAGCACTTGTCTGTTGATGCCTTACTCATATGTTTTTACTAGCTAGAGCATCTTTTCACTCTGATTGCTATATACTTGAAGCTTCTGCATTTGTGCATGTCATTGCATTTTAGGCTTGTTGTATGCATCATTCAACAAGGGGGAGAAATTTGACACACACACATGTCTGACACATCACATGCTTATGTCAAGGGGGTGTCACTTGACATGTCTTGAAAGGTTGTCTTCTCAGAGGGAGAGACTAGTTCTCAAGGGTTGAAGGGAAGAAGATTGTGTGCACTCATGTATGCATTTGCTCAGGGGGGGTTGTTTTGCATTGCTTCTTGCTAGATGTGTTGAACCTTTGCCTCTTTCTGGAGGATCTAGTATTTCAAGTGTTTCTTGCTTCTTGCTAGATGTGTTGAGCCTTTGCCTCTTTCTAGAGGATCTAGCATTTCGAGTGCTTCTTGTTGGCTAGCGGTGTTGAGCTCGATTTGCTGCCTCTTCTTGAGGGCTAGCCATGTTTTGCTTGGTTGCGTCGAGCCGTTGCCCATGTCTTTGGGGACCAAGTCTTGCTTGTTTTAAATAACCACATTTGGCTTCTCTTTAGCTTTTGGTCGTTTAGTGAGCTTTCTTCTTTTCTTCTTCTTCTTCTATTTTTTTCTCAGCCGTGGTGTGTTGGTGTTGAACAATGCACTCATCAAGGGGGAGATTGCGAACACAAGGTTCATACTTGTGGTTCACTTGTGATGATGAGTGATTGATTCAACTACTAGCATCTCGGATGGGGTGCTACTGACGGTGGTGAAAACCACGAGTTCCACATGTACCTTGACTTGTGCTTTGTGCTAGTGTCGAGCATGGTGGCGGTGGCCGACGATGAGGTGATGGTCAAGTGATGGCGGGCCGCGCCGAATGGACCGGGAGCGGTGAAAGGGCGGGCGATCGAGACTTGTACCGAGGGACCCGGAATCGACCAGGACGGGATCGCGTTCGCGGCACTTGGCTTCGACAAGTGCAAGGACATGGGCCGGTTTGTTGGTTTGGGCCTCAAAACCAATGGAGGCGGGTTTCGGTGGTTTGGGCCTCAAAACCACCCGGCGGGTTTCGGGTTTCGCCCGAGAAAACCTAGCGGAGGTCCCGGGGCGCACCGGACGGCACGTGGCGGCATCGGGGGGTCGCGTCAAGGCGAAGCTATCGGTGAGAAGGCGCGGTGGCCGTTTGATCAAAGACTGCGATGAGTCGGTTCGAGTTGGACCGTAATGTCCCTAGGACTAGGCGGTTTGCTCAGAGTTGTAACCAAGAGCAAAACTGAAAAATGAAATAAGCCCGGTCGATAAGTAAGGTGGAGGGGGAGCCCCATCTCCCTCACCTCTCCCATTTTTCGTTTTTCCTTTTCTCTCTCTAGTTTTCCCCCCTCCTTCTAGTGTTCTTGAGAGAGGTCACAACTAAAAAATTCATGGTTGTTTGAGCTGTGATTTCGAGTGGGAATGGAGGCCCGAATTCTCCTCGTGCCCTCGGGGATTCGTCATATTTATCTGTGATTTGTTTGTCTCACTTTGTGTTTCCTCTTTCCCCCATTTTTTGTTTGTGCACGTGATCTGAAAATCCTGGAGGTAGAGCTTGATTGGCGCAATGATTTCTTGGGAATAGCTTACCTACTCCGTGGTGATTGCCTGTGCAAGTTTTGGGGGCTGAGTCTTAGTGATTTGGTTGGATTTCCGTTCAATTTTTGGGCCGCTGCTTTTTCTGTTCTTGGCGTCGATCGTTTTCTCCTCTGTTCTTCTTATGCCGACACTAGGGGCGGCGTGGATGTGTGGGAGCTGCATATGGCGACCCTGCTGTTTCCGTCTATGAGCTCACTCATCGAGGTCGAGTTTTGAGCAGGTTGCTTATGGATTCAGTAGGAGCTCTTTTGATCCCGTTGGTTTCCTGTTGCTTGCCCTCTTCCTGTTCTTCGTTGTGCATGCACCAAACCTGAGAACTGTAGGCTACCGGTGCTTTAGGAAGCAGCGTTGAGTGCTCTAGATAGCTTCCCAGCAGCTGCGTCGATATTGCCGGGTCGGTGCCTTCGCCACTCTTATCTGATTCTTCTTCTTTCGATTTCGTGCGGTGCAGACCCCGCTGTTCATCTCTGTTCGTCTTTGCAGTCTTGCTGTTGGTCGTGAGGGTGTGCTAGATAGTGGATCCTGCAACTGAAGCAATGTGTCTAGCAGAGCAGCTCGTACTCAGATTGGTTGAATGGTAAGAGCAGCAGCTTGGTAAATTCTTTTGGTGCCGTCATTTTCAAGCAACAGTATTTTCCTTCCATGCTTAGTTTTGATTGCTCACTACCTTGCTTCTTGCATCCGTGAAGCACCAGAACAATTATTGAGTAATTATTGGACTACTAAATGGCTCTGCTCAATTGACTTAGAATTCATTGTTGAGAGCTTGCTTGTCTTCTGATTGGTGGTAGTCAGTACCTGATCGTGTGCATATTTGTGGTTTCGTGCGAGTAGCACCTGCACTGCTGGTGTTTGATTGTTCGATAGTTTTTCTTGTGTGCGTGTAGGTTCGCTCTCCTGGAAATTTCAGTACAGTTCCTAGAAAATTTTGCCCCATGTTTCTGTTAGCTGTTGTGTGACTGTTTGAGATCAGATTTGTGTCCAGTTTGATTTGCGGTGTCCCACTGTGTTCCTAGTGAACATCCACCCTCTCTAAAAGGTCGTGGACATCACGTCTTTTTTTGCGTTTTTGTTTGGCGGTGAATGTGGGACAGTGGCCGAAATATTTTTGCGAGAAATTTTACGGCTCCCATTCACCCCCCCATCTGGTCGCCGTTTTCGGTCCTTCATAAACACATGTTCTTCTTATTAAGATCTATCAGCACATCCCAAGCCGAGGTTTTTGATAACAGTGACTGGCGAATTAGCGCTTTGCACGTTGGTGGCTCGGGCTTGTTTACCACGGGCTTTTTGGGCTGCTCCTTGGCAGGCGTTGGTTTTGGTGGATCTTTGTTTTCTTGTTTCGTTTTCTTTTCTTCCACAATCTCAATTTTGATTGCGAAACATCCAGCCTTGCACCGGAGCTTGCAGCAAAGGTCGACGGCGTCGAAGGGCCCGGAAACAAGCACCTTTTTTTGTCTTGTCGTACACCACCTTGTCAAAGACGAACCCGCATCGTTCTGCAAGCATGAGTGTTGAGTATGGGTGAATGGGAGTATGTAAGCATTTGATTGATTTTTTGACAGTATGGATCGGTAGCTAGCTCATGTATGCATGCATGGTACAAAGTCGTAGCTAGAGACGGACCGGTAACTAGCTTATGTCTATGATCAAAGATTATACTAGTACTCTTTCTGTCTTAAAAACATGTAAATCTCATTTCTTAAAAAGTCAAAGAATCTCTAACTTTGACTAAATTTATAAAAGATGTTATCTATATTTAGATGTTCAATAAAGTTTATTATGAATATATATTCCATGATGAATCTAACAATACTTATTACATATTATAAATAGAGTTTTGCTCCGGTAGTCCTCTTTAAAAAATTACACGAATCTTAAAGCACTAGAACAATTAATTAAAATTAATTTCGGTTTGGATCTGGACTGGGCCAACTCTATCCATGCCCAACAAAAGCCCAGCCAGTGCCTACTCAGTTTGGAGTCATTCCTCCTATTCCTCACGACGAATCATGCACGTTCGGGAGGGACGGATGGCGGCGGTGACGATGCCTTCCATCCAGCAGATGACGCTACCTCCGCCGGACGGCCGCGTCGGCTCGCATCCCCGCTTTAGGGCTGGTGTGTAGGGTGAGTAGATGGTGGCGGCAGCGGCGCCGGCAACAGCTGCGGCAAACAGCGGCGGACCGAGCGGACGTGTCCTGCGGCGGCACGGAGCTGCTGAAAGGCAGCGGCGGCAGCACGTCATTCCCGTTCGGGCGGAATTACTGATTGCAACAGTGCCTCGTTTCCATTAGGAACTGGCTCAAAACGGCCAAGAGCTTGTACTCCTCTGATGAAGCCAAAGAGTTCTGCTATTCTGCTTGGATAGCACTGAGGAAGAGATCAATGCGTTGGTGATGTAACCGGCATCACTTAATAGGAGAACACTAATGTTCACTTGCTCAGGCTGTAGTTAGTGATGTAACCGGCACCACTTATTCTGCCATTCTCTCAGGATTAAAGAACAATATGCACCGAATACAGAGGTACAGAACCTACCAGAGTCTATATCTGATTTTGAATACGTATATTTTCCGTACACTTGAACACACAAAGGCAGCACTAACTATCCACTAACCAATCACGCACGCACATGAAGTGATCGTACCATCGTATAACACGAAGTCAGAGTTTTATCAACAATCTGTCTTCTTACACTACTAACAACACCGTGAACTACCTGAATTTCTGGCCTGTGTCCTCTTGATCCACACTACATACCAGCGCCAGAGCGGGGGATGCGAGCAAAGGAAGGCAAACCAGCCAGGATGCTGGGGAGGAGGCGGCGTGGCCGTCCGGCGGAGGCATCGCCGCCGCCGTCCGGCCTCCCGTTCCTGACAAGTGATGAAATGACCGTGCGTGTCGAGAGGAAGAGGAGAATGATTCAGGCTCTGGGCACCGGTTGGGCTTGGGTTAGGCGGATAGGGCTGGTCTAGTCCAGATCCAAATGAAATTAATTATAATTAATTATTTTCATGCTTTAAGATTCGTGCAGTTTTTTTTTTAAAGAGGATCACCGGAGCAGAACTCTTATAAATATTAATAGTTTTAAATTATATTTGGTCAAAATTAAGAATCTTTGACTTCTTGAAAAATGAGATTCACATGTTTTTTGAGACGGAGCAAGTATATCTGATGGGAAGGAACACCATATGATGTGTGCACGCATCAAAAGTGATCAGCTAGGGAAGGATATGATCGACGTTAGTTATTATTACTGTAGGCAAATAGTACTGCTATACGCACCTTGGAGGCCGCAGAGGATCTTCTGGATCTTGGTTCTGCAGCGGCAGCATCCCAGGTCCAACGTGATGGCCACAGTCGACGTCTTAGTCGACGTCTTCGGCATCTCTGCAAGATATATTGATCTTTCTCTATATATAATATATATATGGTTTCAATAACTGAAAACAGAATGACGAACTATATCTATCCATCCATGGACCCAATGGTCTTATCATCTCCACAAGTGATAGAGATTCTTGCATGAATGAACAAACATATATAGCTATGCGACCTTGCCTATTATTTCTGCTGGTTCTAGAGAACTTTAACTTGTATAGTTGTATGTGACAAACAAAAGACCAAAATCTAGCTAATTCGTGCTCACCTTCTTCGCAAGGCGATATTATTCAAGAAATGCAGGCCGTTGAGCTAGTGGAGCAGACTAATAAAGTAAAGCAAAGCAAAGCAAATTGGTGATCTCTCGTCATACAAAAAGAGATAGAAGAGCAGCGAGCCGTGTTGTGTCCGGCTTTGTGATGACCATGTGACCGTGTGCGTGCTAATATATATAGGCGCGGCACGCCCATGATTTAGACGAGGATCGGTATATTCTCCAGGCTGTAAAGATGCAGTAAGTGAAACATGCACTCAACTAATCAAATTGCAGGATGCCACCAGACCACACCACCAGTTGCATCAGCCTATATAGGGCTATATATATTTTCGAAGGGGGGCCTAGAACAGCAACGGCAGTATACTAATAAAACGTTTGGTGTTTTCACTGACTCTTGATGTAGACTACACACCACATTTGCTCCTGTAAAATTGTGTGCAAATATATATACATATATATAGATGGTGGATTGAGTCGTCATTCTTGGGCGCATGCATGCGGGATCCACATACGCACATCCCGACGTCATTTCCTTCTTGGTATGATGTTGCTGTTGCACCCTTAAGCGCGCGCTCATCTTGCATTGCCTTTTGGACGATCGCGCACGCGACCTTATCGAAAAGGTTCCAATCATTTTGTGCTGCTAGCTTTCAGCCTTTTCGCCGATTGAAACCACCCGTCCCACCAAACATCACCACCATGCACCTGTAAATTAAATGAACATAAACAATAGCAAAGGTAAAAATAAAGTTGTGCCGGGGTTAGACGATGTTTCCGTCGACAGCAAAAGCGTCTATAGTGACTTCGTCAATTTCAAAGATTTACTGGCTTAGTCTTTGAAGATGCTCGTAGAGATAAGATTTGCATATATGCTTTCATATAGTTGAGTATGAGTGAGTTAGGAGTGTGCGTGAGTTGTGAGTGTTGCGTTGTATTGTGTAATCGAAAGAAATAATAACTGAGAGCCAAAGTTAAGGTGCTGAGGGAACGGCAAATATGTATCTACACTAATATATAGTTGTTTGTTCGTGATTTGTTTTTGTTGACAGCCACGTACGTAGGAGAACAAGGATTCAGCTGCAGCAGGTTCATGAATCATGCATGTACAGTGCGAGTCGATCGGCAGCCGCCATATATTTGTCGCATGCGTGCATTTTATATTAGGGCAAAGGATTAGTTTCTGCTGCTGGTAGTGGAAGCTGCCGCGCGATCGAGGATTCAACTTGTGTGCACCACCAAAAGGCAGCTTATCAGTCGAGCTGAGGATCACTTTACAGCATGTTGGTCATTTTAATTCCTTGGTTATTATGCTTTTCGGACTAAATAGTGTCTGTGTTTGGTACTGCAAGGTGCCGTGTCCACAACATGATTATTATATATATATATATATAGAGAGAGAGAGAGAGAGAGACTAAAATACATGGTTAGTCCATTAACTTGTGAGGGTGTCTCGATTTGATCCATCAGATTTAAAAATGCATTTTTGGTCCCGAATTTTAATTGATGGTGTATAAAAAGTCCATACCCCTTCGTTTTATATTTTTTACTTCACAGAAAGGCCCTATAATTTCTTTTTAGTTTCACATACATACCTTCCCATGTATAAGCTCTGTGCATAACTAACAGTAGTAGCTCCGTGTGTGTGTGTGTGCACTGGCCAGTTGGTGGGCACCGACGAGGCCAGCGGCATCAAGTCCGTCACGGTGTTCCACCCAGAGCAGGCCGCCGCCGATTCCAACGGTATGCCTGATGTTGCTGCTGCTGCTGAACTTCCACGTAGAGCTAGAAATGGAGTAACATCCATGTCTGATGGAGCTGATCCAAATAGTCCTACCCTCCGACAGCATCTATCCTGTCCAATCCTCTGAAACTTCCTATATGTATCTATCCAATCCAATCGAACATTCAGTTAAATTGCATCTAGAATGGTCACGCTGCACACGTGCACGAGGAGAAGGGAAGAAGTAGGGAAGCCATGTAGGCCATCAGGAAACCCATGTCGCTGACGAGGAGCAGTCCATGATGGTGACGCTGGAGGAGTGGCATGTTAAGTGCCGGGACACCGCCAGCTACCGCCTGAGCTCCAGGAGCGCGTACGCCACTTCCCCATTACAAGTGGCTTGCCACACGCGGCGTCGATGAGAGCGAGGAGTCCATCCTTCAGTCGCTGCCACTGGAGGGCCTGGTACTTGTGCGTGGTACGTGCTCGCTCCACCATGCTCTGCTGTGCCTGAACGTTCTGGCACCAGCCATTGCAAGCCGCGTACACGCTGCAGAACCCCAGCGAGCGGCGGCGGCACATTGTCTCGGCCATCGGGATGGCGTTCAATGGCTGGTACAACCACCTCTACACGGTGGCAGGCCAGGTGAGCTGCGCTCGATCGCACTCCTGCTGCAAACGTTGTTGCTTCCTTCTATATTAGCTGGATTAACATGCTACAAATAAACCCCGTTGCTACACATGCTGCACTTGTGTGTCTGTGCGCGCGCGATGCAGGCGCACCTGTATCTGATGGACTCAGCTGTGGGATGCCAGCTAAAGGACTGCTAGAGGCTAGCTGGAGGCGCGCATGCACGTGGTGCAGAAGAACAAGCGGGGCCGGTGCGGGTGGGGACGTGGGTGGTCTTCGATCGGAGAGCTGCAGCGGGCAGCGGCTGCGCACCACGGTCTCCGACAACTGCGTGTTGCCGCGAAAGCACAACCACGATATGGACTTGGCGGCCTGGTCCAAGGTGATGAGGACGGGTTCATGCAGAGGTTGTTGTGCATGGAATAAAGGGTATACATGTAAAAAGAAAAACAAATCGAGGGTGGTTTTCATAAAATAAAAAATAAAATAAAGGGATATGGACTATTTATACACCATCAATTAAGACTTTGAACCTAAAAATGCACTTTCAAACCTGATGGACTAAATTAACTCACCTTCACATATTAATGGACTATCCATATATTTTATATATATATATATATATATATATGTGTGTGTGTGTGTGCGCGCGCGCGTGCGTGTGTGTGTGTGTGTTAGTTTTACCTAGGAAATAAAGTGGCTCCACTATTCCTAGTACTAGTATTTTAGGACCACTCACCACAGTGACACTAGGTTGGCTTGGTATACAAGATCGATCTCGATCGGCATGAAAATCGCCCAACCGTTGGCAGAGTGAAATCTCCTGGTTTTCATCCTGTCTCATGTACTCCTCGCTGTCGTCTCCAGCCTCGACGTCGTGTGTATCCATAATCCATGGCTCGGCCCTGCTGTTGCACGCACGGTGCGCGTACCGGGCGTGGTGCTCTGCATGCATGCCCGACTGCCCCTGGCGTTCCTGCACTGCACGCAGCCACAGGAGACGACGTGCACAGAAGGCAAACACATTCGTGGATGACGCAGCAGCGCGGCACAGGCGTACACAGACCAGGCGTGACTTGCAGCAGCCTAAGGGCACGTTTGTTTAGGGCCATTCCTGGCCAGAGGGGAGCTAGGTGACCCTGCACCGGTTGAATTGCTATGATGGTGTAGTTGCTTCTGCTCTTTCTAAGCTCAGGGATTCATCATAATTATATATGGTGAACGAGCTTTACAAACATGACAGTCTTTGACGTTCTCAAAATCTCGATTGGTAGTAAGTGGATATTGGGAGTCAACATCAGCCTCGGAATATCAGTAGCATATATAACACGTCAATAGAACCTTCATCATCGTCCACCTCCTCCCAAAACACTTGTTTTCCGAAAATGATTTTCAATGCTATCTAGCCGCTCTAGAAATCGCTTTCCAACATTTATAAATCAGATCAACTGATCAAGAAAATTGACAAAAAAGTTAATCCAAGAGAAGCCCCTTTGTAACACCCTAAAATTTGCCTCTTTGAAAGTAGGGAGAAAATGATATGATTTTGTATTTTTGTGCTCATGAGAATATATAGCAACATGATATTTTTCATTAAATTAAAATTTAACATGGGTATAGCGACATGTTTGTGCATTCATGCTGAAGCATATGATTTCTTTTGTGATGAGTGGTTTTCACCAAAATTCAAAAGAATTCGATATAACGTTTGAAAATTAGATTGAGGCTTTACAAAAAAAAAGGAAACTCTTTCTTCCTCTCTTTTTCAGCGTGCACAGCCCTAGGTCACTCCTTCCCGACCAAGATCCCACCCCACCTCCGCTGAACCCAAATCGGGCGCCGCTTACCTATCCTAGTCCTAGAGCAAGTTGCATCTACAATCAAGCTCACAGCCGGCACCAAACTTTAATCCAATCTCATTGAGTACAGTTCATCGACAATCCGCTTCTCTATCAACATATCTGTACAAACTTTTTAGAAACTGTTCAGGCTTTTTCTGGAACTCGTTCCAACTTTCCTATGAGCATAATCTAATTTTTAGATACTCTAAAATATCTTTTCATGAGCTCCAAATATTTTATTTTGGTTCATCATGTCTCCGAGAATTTTCCCGAATTTTTAGAGCTTTCGGATTATTTTTGTGGCTTAAATATTGATTCTAGACTTTTCTAGAATTATTTTAATCCTAAAAATAATTAATTCCGAAAATAATTAAATCTCTATTTTGCCACCAGCCCTCAAAGCCCATGTGCAATAATCATAATAATTTCTAAAAGCCCATGCATTTATTTGCTAATGGGTTTAATGGTTATTTAGGCCCATTAGTAATGTTAGAGGGTGCAACATCAATTAGTACCATATCGCTAGTTGATGTCAACATGAGGTATTTTTCTCCCTATATATATGTACCAACACCTTCAGCAAAGCACATCAATTACCATGAGGGAAGCCCCTAGTTTGGGAACCCTAGCTAAGGTAGTAGGTATTGATATTTTCTCCTCCCCCATTACCCTTTTTCACAACCAAAATTGGGTAGGCTACATTCTTCTTGATTTGAGGATTCATCTCATGATGGTTCCCGTGGAGTTCACCGTTAAGTGATCATTGGAGTGGTGAGCCTTTTCAATCTGCAACTATATTGGCTTGCTCTCATTGCTTCATGATTAGTCATCAACGGTTTGCTAACTTCTTTGTGAAGCTAGCTTGTCCCCTTTGTCCGATCCACCGGCGGGTCTCCCTTGTTTCCGTCGGTTGCTGATGCTTGTCATCAGCATGGAAGTCATGGCCCGATCCGATTCCACCTCTTGGCAGCAACGTCATCATCGCTTTTGTTAGCCGATCACTTCTTGCCGTCATTGCTCGAGGTGAGCATGCCACGTTAGGCATCCCTCTAGTGTTTGGGTTTTTGCAGCTCGATTGTCTCTCATGCTTCCTTCCTATCTGATCTGTCCGGCGTGTGTATGTTTGCCAAAAAAGGTCACTAAATCATCACCTTTGTTCTCCAGAGTTGATGCTCCCTGCATCTGCATTGAAAAGCAATATCATCGGCCGGCGAACTTCACGATCGGCTATCTCCACGTTTCTCCGTGATCGGCAAATCGCAACCATATGGCACTTGCATCCGTACTAGTACGTGCTGGCCAATAGAAGAGCAACTTGACATTGCCAAACACCGTCGTATCTAGTTCTCCTTTAAGCTTTGTGTATAGTTAATCCAACCAAATGTTCGACGTCTTTAGTCATATATATGTTGGTTTGTCTATTTTAGCTCTAAATTAATTTGTTCATTTGGAGATAAACTAGTAATGACAGTCAGATACGTTAGTATCAATGTTTTCATGTCACATGTTTATTAAATTGATTAATATCAATGCAACTAGTTCATAATTAAAATCAATCTTAGGGTTTTCACACCGGATCTTTTATAAGTACTTATTAAATTGATTAATGTTAACTTAAGTATTTCTTTTATAATAAATGTGTAGTTGAAATCAATTATATATAGTATTTATAGGTGGTTCGCATAAATCTATCTTTTGCAAAGTTAAAAGTTTAACTTGACTAAATTATACGACAATGTTTCTAAATAAAATGACTAGCTTTAAGGCTGGATTTTCAATTTAATACATGCCGAATAATCTGAATTATTATTATTCACATGATTTTGGTTAGTTAAAATGAATTAAGCATGTAGCCTTTTGTTTTATGTGACAATATAAAACTTCATAGTTTTTTTTTTTAAATAAATAGTTTCGTCATAGACATTTCTTGTGATCTTGTCACCATAGTAATAGCTCTCTTTTGCTATGTTGTTTTACCGTCCTTGTGTGATGTATTGTTCTTAGATACTTCTATTTGTTTCTTGTATGTTTGCCTATGCGTGATGCTTGCTACGAGTAGAATGAGAACCGTTTATGAGTCTTTGGAGATCAACGGTGATGACCGAAGTAAAGTATGAGCAAGTTTGATGAAGCGTATAAGGCAAGTATAGTTTGGGTTTTTTTCTTTACGTGACCATGATCTCGTAACATGAATAATGGAATATGCGTTAACATTAAAAGATGATTTTATTACAGATTATAGAGATCTAGAGCTTGGTATTTTGTTGCTCTAGTTTCTCTCCATAAGGACTTATCTGTAAGTGGTCACCGGGATTGACAGTACAACTGTGAGGGCTATATGGCTCTGGCTTTAGCCAAGTATGAGGACCTTTTCTAGCTTGTTAGAGGTTACCGAAAGGCGCAAGAGGGGCTTTACGATGGGCATAGCGTGGCTTCGTCCTCATATGTTCTTTCTTTGCGGTGTGAACTATTTGGAAGGGGGATTCTATGTCCGCTTGTCGAGAAAACCTAGCGGCCCTAACTTGTTAGGCGAACCTTTGAAAGGCTTCATAGTGAACCCACGGCCCTCTTTGGTAGTGGGCTAAGAGGTTGGCCGCCTCGGGCGAAAAGGGTAAATCACGACTCACGGTGAAAGTGTACACCTCTGCGCGAGTTTAATAAACTAGTATACTAGCCGTGCCCACGGACACGGGCGGCCTTGGGGATTCTTATGGAATAGCTGATCACTGATGTATAATGTTTAATTATGTTGCTTAATCATATTGTTAATTTTTATTCTTTATTCTTGTTCACTTGATCATGTGGTTATGGGAAGTGCTACTACCTTGTTGCTATACTTGCGGAGTTCGATATGGACTCACTCTTGCTATTCCTCCCACACCTCGGGGAGAAGTTTAGGCTTGTGATCAACCAGTCGGTTGCCCCTGTGGATTGAGTCTTTGCCTGAAGATCAGTGTTTTTTCACTTGTCTTCTATTTAAGGTTATATTCTTTATATGAATATTATATATATATGAAGCATTGTCTTTTGATATTACCCTATTTGTAGTCATATATGAGATTTGACTTCCTGGGCTCATATATGATGTGTATCTGGTTTTGTTCTTAAAACTGGGTACTACAAAGTGGTATCAGAGCAATGTTGACTGTAGGACGCAAGCCTAGTTAGAACTGGTCAGTTTAGCCTGCTTTTATCCTTGCTTACTTCTTTCTCGCTCTCACCTTGTTATTTTCTAAAAGATATGCTTGTTCTGGTCTCTATTCTATTACAAAGGATTGACTCTATTTTACTTCTCTTTCCTCTATCTAAATAGATGGATCGTAACAAGAAGATTGTCCGCATTAACTCTAGAAAACCATGCTTGACTAGAGGATTCTATGGACAAGCTTTTCCTATCGTAACTTCGACACAATTGCGATTGGCGCAAAGGAGTGCGTTACTACGACCTTTAGTGGTGAAGCTTTCCTCCATCCTCGACTTATGCGGATATTGCATGATCGATACCGATCAAGAAGCCGGGTGGAGTATAAATGCACTAGGTGGACTCATCCTAGGTATGAGAACCACTGGAGCACAGAAGCACATGTCACAAGACGGAATGAGTTTACTGGTTCACGAGTAGTGGAATCCATTCACTCATCTCCCGCTGATCGCTAGGACATACATACTAGCATATCTAATCTTTGCTCACCAGGCATTGTTGGAATATCATGGAAAACACTACGAAGAGATACAAAGAAACAAGCACAAGTACCTACCTCGACGTTCACCTAGAAGTTTGCAATGTGTGATGGCTGATCCTCATTTAGAGCAGAATGAACAACTAAGGAAGATGGCCTTTACCATCCAAGCTCTACATCAGAAGTTAGAAGATAGTCAACTGGAGTTGGCGGAAGTAAGGCAACACTATGAAAAAGCTCTTGATGAGATTGATGAGTGGAGGAGTCGTGCTGGACTGTTCAAGCATAATGAAGTGGGGGACGTGCCACGCTCATCTTCACGCAAAGAGATGCTACCCTGGATGTCTCTGTAGTCGCACCGTGTTTAGGAGTTAGGAGTTTGTGCCCCTTATGTAATAAAGACGTTAGTAGCGATTGTTGAGTCGAGTTGAGTTGTGTGCGGTGTGATCTCTTAAGTGCTTAGTTGCTTGTGCTTATGGTTATGATTGTTTTGGATCTTTGTAATGAGTGTAATGACCTTGTGGAGTTTTTCCACAATTTCAATTAGTTTATATAGGACTAAGGTATAAGGATTTAATGAAATACATAGTTGGGTTTTTCTTTTCTCCTGTTACCTTTATCCTGCCTTTCTAAAGCAACCTGTCCTTTTCGGTTTATACCCTGTTTTCGGTCATCCAAAAATCATGAGAAAATTTTGGACAATAGTAGACTTCATCATCTTTCTTTGAGAGCAAGAACCACCTTCAGAGCTTTTTGTTTTGGGAGATACGAATATCACAAGGTGATACCACTGTGCTGTCAACAACCTGGAGCAGTTTCTGTTGGGCATTATTTTTGACTAACTTAATTGCAGAATCTGGAAAAGTGTTCTACATGAAAGTTGTGGAGGATTTCATGATCTTTCCAACGGTATAAGCTACATCTTTATTGGATTAACAGAACTCGAGTTATGATTGCTATACTGCACTATTGTTTTTCATCTCGCGACGGAATTCAGAATAGTTGTTGCTGTCTATGCACATACCTATGTTTCTGTTGGATATGAGAAAGTATTCATGGTAGTTAATTGATCCCCAAACCCTGGTAGTTTAGTGACCCCTACTTAATCTTTTCTTAAGGGGGGTAGCCAAGATAAAGATTTTGCAAGATGGTCTCATGCGTTCATTCTTCAACTGGAAGCATCCGCCTCTCCATGGTTGAGGAGTTACTACCAAGTGCGAGTACCTTTTCCTTGGAGTGGTGACTTTTGAGTCACTTACACAGAGCTCTTATATTTGCTGGGAATTGATCTTAGATGCAAGCTAGCACCAGTTGGAAGTTTAATCTTCAACACCCCTACGGCACGATGGTATTGATGACATAGGAAGAAGATGGTATGCATCTACGCTGGGATCTATGGAGGCTCAGAGAATATTGTTACACCATGTATGATAAGTAAGTTTTGGTTAAGATAATCTCTCTTCTTGGTTAAGCTAAATCTAGTGGTGGAATTATGGAGAGCTCGAGAAAGCTAGTGATGTGTTGAAATTGGAACCCACCCAAAGATGTCGAGAGTGACCTAGAGTTTTCTAGGAATGTAAAGACTTCGGGATTTAGGGAGGTTTATGCAAGGTCATCAAGATAGTGATAGTGTTAACGAAGAAAGGTGTTAACTTTGTTTGGACTAAGAAACCTCAGGTACATTGGGATGGGGTAATGACGAGGTTGGATAAGAGTTTTCCCATCTACTATGATCCACCTCAATAAGGTTTGGGATGTGCTTTGTGTTTTGAGCTACTTGACACAAAGATTTTGATTTGATTTATCTTTGAAATAGCGAACATCGTCCTATTGAATCCAAGTGTGGTGCCTACATGGATTATAAGTGGCATCTACATGGATCATAAAGGACATTTTGCTATGTCGGTTATGAGCATGTGACATCAATTATTGGATTAAAGTAGGTTACATTTTATGACTTGAGAATAGTTGCTACTGCCTTGGAGTTGGTAATAGAGCCTAGATTGAAATGGGAGAATTACAAAGGTCTTTTTGGAAAATGAGAACAAATGAGATGGTTAAGTTATTGATATGGCCTACCGTGTATTAGCATAAACCACTAAGAGTTGATTGTTTTGCACTTGAATGAGTTTGAGATTTTGTCTCTCGGTGTGGCCTTTACGAAGAGTATAAAAAGTTTTGATAGTAAGATCTAGAGCCTTGTTAGTTGGTGGTCTGACATTTGGAAGTTATGTTTCTCGGGATGGATTCTTGTTGAAGGAACACTTGGTTTGATGTGAAGATTTAGTCAACACCACGGAATGTTGCTATGTGCTTTAGGGACAAATACCACTGGAGAAGTTAAACATTGAGAAGGATCGTATACGTATCTTGTGCCTCAACAACAATCTTCGAATAGTTAAGGAAGTTATTTGGAGCAAGGTTGTACCATATATAAAGCACAATGGAATCCGCGGATAAGAAGATGGAACTACCCAAGAAAGTGAACTGGATTCAAAGCCGAGGCATTCCTATCTCTTGATCACCATCTTCCGAATCTCGGGACGAGATTCATTTTAAGGGGGGTAGAATTGTAACACCCTAAAATTTACCTCTTTGAAAGTAGGGAGAAAATGATATGATTTTGTATTTTTGTGCTCATGAGAATATATAGCAACATGATATTTTTCATTAAATTAAAATTTAACATGGGTATAGCGACATGTTTGTGCATTCATCTTTGAAGCATATGTTTCTTTTTGTGATGAGTGGTTTTCACCAAAATTCAAAAGAATTCGATATAACGTTTGAAAATTAGATTGAGGCTTTACAAAAAAAAAGGAAACTCTTTCTTCCTCTCTTTTTCAAATGCCTGACCTAGGTCACTCCTTCCCGACCCGCATCCCACCCCCACCTCCGCTGAACCCAAATCAAAGCGTCGCTTACCTATCCTAGTCCTAGAGCAAGTTGCATCTACAATCAAGCTCACAGCCGGCACCAAACTTTAATCCAATCTCATTGAGTACAGTTCATCGACAATCCGCTTCTCTATCAACATATCTCGTACAAACTTTTTAGAAACTGTTCAGGCTTTTTACGGAACTTCGTTCCAACTTTCCTATGAGCATAATCTAATTTTTAGATACTCTAAAATATCTTTTCATGAGCTCCAAATATTTTATTTTGGTTCATCATGTCTCCGAAATTTTCCCAATTTTTAGAGCTTTCGGATTATTTTTTGTGGCTTAAATATTGATTCTAGACTTTTCTAGAATTATTTTAATCCTAAAAATAATTAATTCCGAAAATAATTAAATCTCTATTTTGCCACCAGCCCTCAAAGCCCATGTGCAATAATCATAATAATTTCTAAAAGCCCATGCATTTATTTGCTAATGGGTTTAATGGTTATTTAGGCCCATTAGTAATGTTAGAGGGTGCAACATCAATTAGTACCATATCGCTAGTTGATGTCAACATGAGGTATTTTTCTCCCTATATATATGTACCAACACCTTGAAAGAAAGCACATCAATTACCATGAGGGAAGCCCCTAGTTTGGGAACCCTAACTAAGGTAGTAGGTATTGATATTTTTCTCCTCCCATTACCCTTTTTTCACAACCAAAATTGGGTAGGCTACATTCTTCTTGATTTGAGGATTCATCTCATGATGGTTCCCGTGGAGTTCACCGTAAGTGATCATTGGAGTGGTGAGCCTTTTCAATCTGCAACTATATTGGCTTGCTCTCATTGCTTCATGATTAGTCATCAACGGTTTGCTAACTAAGTAGGCCGCTGCTTTGTCCCGCTGTCCCCGATCCACCTGCGGTCTCCCTTTGTTTACGTCGGTTCTGTCGATGCTTGTCATCGGCATGGAAGTCATGGCCCCCGATCCGTGATTCCACCTCTTGGCAGCAACGTCATCATCGCTTTTGTTAGCCGATCACTTCCGTCATTGCTCGAGGTGAGCATGCCACGTTAGGCATCCCTCTAGTGTTTGGGTTTTGCGGCTCGATTGTCTCTCATGCTTCCTTCCTATCGATCTCCCCGGCGGTGTATGTTTGCCAAAAGGTCACTAAGTCATCACCTTTGTTCTCCGTAGTTGATGCTCCCCTCATCTCGCATTGAAAAGCAATATCATCGGCCGGCGAACTACGATTCGGCTATCTCCACGTTCTCTGTGATCCGCAAAATGCAACCATATGGCACTTGCATCCGTATTTTAGTACGTCTTTGCCAATAGAAGAGCAACATTGCCAAACACCGTGCGTATCTAGTTCTCCTTTTTTAAGCTTTGTGTATAGTTAATCCAACCAAAAGTTCGGCGTCTTTAGTCATATATATGTTGGTTTGTCTATTTTAGCTCTAAATTAATTTGTTCATTTGGAGATAAACTAGTAATGACACAAATCAGTACGTTAGTATCAATGTTTTCATGTCACATGTTTATTAAATTGATTAATATCAATGCAACTAGTTCATAATTAAAATCAATCTTAGGGGTTTTCACACGGATCTTTTATAAGTACTTATTAAATTGATTAATGTTAACTTAAGTATTTCTTTTATAATAAATGTGTAGTTGAAATCCTATTATATATATAGTATTTATAGGTGGTTCGCATAAATCTATCTTTTGCAAAGTTAAAAGTTTAACTTGACTAAATTATACGACAATGTTTCTAAATAAAATGACTAGCTTTAAGGCTGGATTTTCAATTTAATACATGCCAATAATCTGAATTATTATTATTCACATGATTTTTTGTTAGTTAAAATGAATTAAGCATGTAGCCTTTTGTTTTATGTGACAATATAAAACTTCCGCTAGTTTTTTTTCTTTTAATAAATAGTTTTCGTCATAGACATTTCTTGTGATCTTGTCACCATAGTAATAGCTCTCTTTGATATGTTGTTTACCGTCCTTGTGTGATGTATTGTTCTTAGATACTTCTATTTGTTTCTTATATGTTTTGCCTATGCGTGATGCTTGCTACTTAGTAGAATGAGAACCGTTTATGAGTCTTTGGAGATCAACGGTGATGACCAGAGTAAAGTATGAGCAAGTTTGATGAAGAAAGCGTATAAGGCAAGTATAGTTTGGGTTTTTCTTTCTGTGACCATGATCTCGTAACATGAATAATGGAATATGCATTAACATTAAAAGATGATTTTTTTACAGTTATAGAGATCTAGAGCTTGGTATTTTGTTGCTCTAGTTTCTCTCCATAAGGACTTATCTATAAGTGGTCACTTGGGATTGACGGTACAAGCGTGAGGGGCTATATGGCTCGGCTTTAGCCAAGTATGAGGACCTTTTTTCTAGCTTGTTAGAGGTTACCAAAGGCGCAGAGAGGCTTTACGATGGGCATAAGCGTGGCTTCCCTCATGTGTTCTCATGTGTTGAACCATTTGGAAGGGGATTCTTGCGCCGCTTGTCGAGAAAACCTAGCGGCCCCTAACTTGTTAAGATCCGCCTTTGAAAGGTGTGAACCTGCCCGGCCCCTCCTTGGTAGTGGGCTAAGAGGTTGGCCACATCGAGGCGAAAGGGTAAATCCGACTCCACGGTGAAAGTGTACACACCTCTGCTTGAGTTTAATAAACTAGTATACTAGCCGTGCCCCACGGACACGGGCGGCCTTGGGGATTCTTATGGAATAGGCGTCAGCGATGTATAATGTTTAATTATGTTTGCTCAATCATATTGTTAATTTTTATTCTTTATTCTTGTTCACTTGATCATGTGGTTATGAGGAAGTGCTACTACTGCTTGTTGCTATGCAGGAGTTCGATATGGACTCACTCTTGCTATTCCTCCACCCTCGGGGAGAAGTTTAGGCCTGTGATCAACTTGGTCGGTGCCTAATAAGTTGGAGTCTTTGCTGAGAAGATCAGGTGTTTTTCCGCTGTCTTCTATTTTGGGGTTATATTCTTTATATGAATATTATATATAGCCATGAAA